>WTSP01025666.1:0-62507 GCA_025331215.1 Actenoides lindsayi | reverse complement strand
TCTCCAGAGAAGGAGACTCCACAACCTCTCTGGGCAGCCTGTTCCAGTGCTCTGTCACCTTCACAGTAAAGAAGTTTTTCCTGATAGTGAGCTGGAACTTCCTGTGTTCTAGTCTGTGCTCATAGCCCCTTGTCCTGTCACTGGGCACCACTGAAAAGAGACTGGCCCCATCCTCTTGATACCCATCCTTCAGATATTTATAAACATTGATAAGATCCCTTTTTAGCCTTCTCCAGGCTAAACAGCCCCAGCTCTCTCAGCCTTTCCTCATAAGAGAGATGCTCCTGTCCTTTAATCATCCTTGTAACCTTCTGTTGGATTATCTCCAGTAGTTCCCTGTCTCTCTTGAACTGGGGAGCTCAGAACTGGACACAATACCCCAGATGTGGCCTCAGCAGAGTAGAAGGGGAGAACCTCCCTCTACCTGCTTGTCACACTTGTCTTAATGCACCTCAGGATGTCATCAGCTTTCTTGGCCATAGGAGCCACACTGCTGGCTCATGGTTAACTTCTCTACCAGGACTCCCAGGTCCTTCTCCATGTATCTGCTTTCCAGCAGGTCAACCCCTAACTTGTACTGGTGCAGGGGGTTATTCCTCCACAGGTGGAGGACTCTATACTTGCTTTTGTTGAATTTCAGTAATTTCCCTTCTGTCCAACTCTCCAGCCTGTCCAGGCCTTGCTGAATGGCAGCACAGCTCTGGTGTGTTATCCACACTTCCCAATTTTGTATCCTTAGCAGACTTGCTGAGGATACACTCAATCCCTTCATCCAGGTCACCGATAAGTATGTTGAATAAGACTGGACCCAGTACTGACTCCTGGGGAGCACCGCTAACAACAGGCCTCAATAGGGTATCAGGGTATGTTTCTCCTCTTCTTGACTGGTGTCTTAATCTTGCAGGTTTCTGTGTTGTAGGTTTGAGCTATCACAATGTTATCTCTAATCCACGTGTGCATGTAGAAGCAGGCTGTTGCACATGGACATCTGTACGAGGGGTGACATGCAGGTCTACTCTGCCACACTTAGCACAAAGTGGAGATGATTTTAAAAGGTAACTAACTATGCGTCTCATTAGAGCAGCAGCAGTAAAATTCTATAATGGTATATGTATACAAGAGACACCTCCTGTTCCCCCTCTCTCCCCAGTGCCATCCGTACTAGAGCTATATGAACATGTTCCTCACAAACGATCTTTCCTTTTTCCAGGAAAAAGTGCAGGTTTGTTCCAAACCGATTCCAAACTGTGTTTCCCTAGGAAATTGCTTTCACAGATTGCCTTTCCAAAAACCCTGTCTCTACTGTGTGCTAGGTGCAACAGAAGACCTATAATACCATAAGGTAATGCAGTCAGTTTTTTCTGCTCAACTTGAGACAGAACCATGTGTTACTTAGTCTTGTGTCGCAGTGTATTACTGGAGCCATAATCAAGCCAGGAAGCAATTCCTGTAAGCAACTGTCTTAGAGGGACATTTAGTTTGCCGAAACAATTTAAAATAGAACATTTTATGCTACTTCCGTAAAACTAAGTGCTTTGATTTTGACATCATCAAAAAGCTATGTTTTGATCAAAAACGTCAACATTCTGAATTGGAATTTGCGTTCCATGGGAAAGAAAAGACATTTCAATGTTTCATCACTACCTTACAATGAAAAAAAGTCTTCAGGTTTCCCAAGAGATAAAAAAATCTTAATAATACTAAGTTTTTCTCTGCATTACACAGTGACTCCCGTCAAATTATCTACAGAATAGAATTATTTTCCTTCCCAACTTCTAACCAAAGTATAGCAAAAGCTGCTGCATTTCATGCCACTTGATTTGAAGCGGTCTGCTCTAAAGCATCAGAGGTTCAACCCAAAATCTTAATGAAAACAGTGTTATCTTCTATAGAGCCCTGTCTGCTTGCCTAACCGTGCTACAGGTGAAGCAGACACCCACTGTTGTGGGAATAAGGGCACCTGTAACTCTGCCAACATCCAATCTGCCATGTGAAGGCAGGTAGACTTAGTCTAACAAGCAGTTAGGGAACCTGAACTAAGGAATGTGACCCCTCTATCTCTTCTACACCCAAAATTTTTATGCCAAGTCTGATTTATATTTTTTGGCTACATGTGTAAAGATACTGACCACAACTTAAAGCTGGATGGCAAGAGCTGAAGTACAGTAGTGTAAGAAAGTAGAATGACCCTCAGAAATGAGAGAAGAGACTGAAACTGTGAGACACTTCATACTCCTTTGGCTAAAAGACAAATGATTTCAAGAAGGAGCTTTCTCTCAGATTATCTGCCACGATAAACACTTTTCAGCAAAAAGGTAATGAGAAAAAGCAGTGCCTAACCCCAGGGGAAAGGAGCAAGACAACAGAGATCACATCATGCTATCCATATGCCACCAAATCAGCGACTGATTCTAATGACAACTGGACATGGGAGATAAAATCACAGTCGTGTGTTTAAGCCTTGCTCTGAGGAGCCTGTGTCTACCTCTGATAAAGACCTAGAGCTCTGCTTTTTCTTTACACCATAACAAGGTATGTGCAGCTTACCCATCTCAGTCAAACACGACTGAGCAGAACTGTGCATGACTGCTGAGTGGGGTGGGGGCGTGAACGGGTTCACCTGTGGGACAACATCCTGTGTGTTTGCCTGTGAGGGTACGAGTGCCCCACAAGCATCTCCGTACCTGTGGGAGGCATAGAACTGGGTGTATCAACACCTTTGCACCTGCTGCTAGAAGTTAATAGGATTAGTCTGAGGTTTTAAAAGAGCTGCTGTTAAAGGCTTTTTGTATTAGCTGTACATGCGGGTTACACATGGCACCTCGCTCTGCCTTGCAGGGGGTTTGGTGGACGTGATTTCTGATTTGAATGACCACGTGTACTGAGGAGCTGCTACAGGGTATTATCTTTGCCACAGATGGTATTATTCCTTTGACTGAAGTAACCAAGGGGAACAAGAATTGGATATTGAGGTTACGGAAGGAAACAGCATGACGCCCCACTTACATGCTGGGAGCAAATATTAAGGGATACTAGGGTTTGACTCATGAGGTTTTAAAGTAGTACTCTGAAACCACCACACATCATCTATGCCTGCCAGGGACAGAGAGAGGGAGGCCTGTGGGAATTAGGGGATGTTCACAGATGTATTTTGCCTGTCATCTCGTAAGTCAAAGTTTCTAGAAGAATTGTGGGAATGACAGGACCACTTGTGCGGATGTTGTGCAGGGGCTTCAGTGGTCTGGGAGGTGTGCAGATATGGACAGCATGCTGCATAGAGGCAGTCAGGGCTGTCTCTTGGGACTCTGTCCAAAGTGCATCCTACAATAAGGCCCAAGTATCCTGAGGAAGACTTCTCATGTGCGAGGGTTCCTCATGGCTAGGAGGGTACAAGAGAGGCAGTCATGCTGAAATGGGTGGCAAAACTAAGCACTGCAGCCTTTCTCCTCCAAGCATGCAGCATGGGATTTTGGAGAGACAGAACAAAGGTGGCAGATGTGGCAGATGGAGGAGTATTAGCAAAAAAAAAAAGGCAGATGTAAAAATAATCCATAGTGTTTAATGTGTACAAAGGGGGGTATGGATGTTTTCAGGAGCTCTGGACACTCAGTCCAGCTTGTTGCGTAGCAGGAAAGTGCAGTGGCTGACATGAGTGGGCAAACCAACCTTCAAGAAGTGTTTACGCTGTGCCAGGGTCCTAGTCCTGCTTTAGCTGCTTTGGAATTTCTCTGTTGGGTCTGTACAGCCAAGGTGTGGGTGCAGCCATACATTCTGCATGCAACACCGCTGCATCTCCCCTGGCACGCTGTCTGATGTGGACAAGTTATTGCAAAGGTGGGGCCACCTGTAAGCCAATACATGCCTGTCAAACTGCTTTTGCTATAACAAGTCCACTCAGACTGCCTGACCTAGCCTAAGCAGTAACATACTGCTATTTGTATCCTGTGCTGATGTACAGAGATTGAACCCCTGTTTCTCTTGGCAAGCAAAAGTCTTATTGGGGGATTGTTGCAGATAGTACCAGGAAAATAGCATAAGAAGTTTTTTTTGGACCTTCTGGCTCAGAAATGTTCAGGAGTTTTCAAAACAACCTTTTCCTTGCAGAAACTCAATCTCCTAACTAGTATTGGTTGGATATAAAACCATAAATCAGTCTCTGACTCCTTTTGAAAGCATTGGATTTGGGGTTTTTTTTCATCCCTGAATTTCCATTTTGTGATAGAATCTAGGGTGGTTTTGCACAGCAAGCCTGCATAATGCTGTGGAAAGGCAGGATATGCTCCAGAGCATGCTCCAGAAGAATGCCCCTGAGATGTTCTAAGTCATTAGACCAGAACCGCCTCAAGGTTTGTTCACTGTTTAGGTCACAGTGGAGTGGTTTTGGGGGACAGACTCACCCTGGAGCAGCTGCAAATTGTTTCTTCCACCCCTTGCTTCTGCCTTGCTGACTCCACTCGGCCCCTGTTTCAGGTTGTGAATTGCCCCAAACTGCACCCATCACGTTTACTCATGCACCCCTTCTCTCACAGTGAGGCATGTGTAGTCATAGGTAAATGAGAAAATAAAAACTTGTGCCTTCCTAGGGCTGTTTGCTGTCCTTGTATATGGACAAGGAGTGAGGATTTTAAGCAATTCTTGTCCCTTTCTGTAATCCTGGAGAAGCTGTTAGGGGGATCGTGTAGAGAGGAACTGGATGGTAGATTGAAAGTTAGACTATACTGTCCACTCTATGTAGTTAGAGGAGACAAAGGTGCACATTTTTGGGATACACTTATTTTTAAACGGGGTCTCCTAGAAAGAATCAGGTGAAACACTACGTTTTAAGTGGCTGCTTGTAGTCAGTCATATGACAATGCTCTGGCAGAACTCTTCATACAGCTCTTTAGGATCCTCATTTATCTCTATCTTATCTGGTGCGTTTGCACCCATCAGTGCAATTTCACGGACCTACTGAGGGCTGCTCTGTATGACTTCCCAGCACAGAGTTCAGGGAGCACTGCTCCAAAATGCACCCATGCAATGAACTCAGCCTTTCCACAGCAGCTTTGTTTTCAGTCTGCTGCAAACATCACTTCGCTGCAAATATCACTTCACTGCAAACATGTAAAGTTTGGCAGCACTGTCGTGAATTTGCGGAGAGTGGTAACCTTTGCTTATCAAAGAAAAGTAGAAGAAACAGACATGCATGAAAATAGAGTTATATGTATATAAACAAATGGTCCTAGCCACAAAGTTTCTGCAATGGCTTCACTGACCCAGCTGGTGTTGGTTTGGATCTATAATTGCAGTGGTTCTCATGACACTTTCTCTTTCCAAAAGCTTTTTGGCAGAGACAACTTACCTGGCGTGAACAACAGTGTGAAATGAAGATAAATGAAGAATATGGACAGATGAATCCCTAGAAGTGGGCTGGGTTGATCTTAGCACCTGAAAACTTTAATCTGAATGTTTTGTACTGTTTTTCCTCCTCTGTCACTAGAACAGCAACAACACAAGTAGAAACTGAAGTAATCAGTAGAGGAAAAAAAGCATCCCTGCAGTTAGTACATCAGGTTTAAGAGAGCTCAGCTTACTTTCTGCTTCTCCTATAACCTGCTGTATAGCTGCCTTGAAAAAATGAGTCACATCCTGGGTCTTCACTTCTAAGTCTTGCTTTCAGTCTATTTTGACATGTGGCTCTCAGTACTAAAGTAACAGTTTAGTACTGGATACTAAACCAGCAGCTATACCCTGGTGTCTTCCCTTTAAGCATACAGGTGGCATGCCTTTTTGTGGTCCTACTGTTTCTGAAAGGCAGGGATCAGCACATGGCCAGAGGCACTGTTGTCTTGGAGGGTGGGTGGTATGAATCTGTTGAGTCTAGTTCAATAATTAGAAGGTAGATAATTATATAAACAATAGACAAGTGTTCAGAAGACAGATATGCATATTTGCTCTTAGGCTTTTGAGTGCCATTTTGAGAGCGGCTCCTGTGATGTGGTACGTAAGAGAGATGCTCATTGTGTGAAATCCTTTGTCCAAGTAGTGGAATATGCAAACAGCTGAAGTCCCTACACCTGAATTCTCTTGGCAGGGTTCATGCCATACAGGTGTACCCATTTGGTTCATCTCAGACAAAGGATGGAAGACTGCACAGCAAGGAGCTTCCCTCCCTCCTTTCCCCCTTCCCTTGAGCTGTAGGCAGAAATACAAAATCCCTATTTTGCAGGACCACAATTTGATTCTACTGTAGGTAGTTTAATACTGTCGTAGGACAGTCAGGTTCTAACTGGCTTTAAGAAGCACTTTATATAAGGGATGTCAAATTCTTTCCTATCTTTGGAAAGTGTTGAAAGAAATCTCCTCCAATCTGATCCAGCTGATGGCTCTCTAATCAATAGGGCAAAGACTTCTGCCCCCACACAGAGACTATTTTTTGTTGGGGAAGTCAAGTTTGATCTCTTGAGTCAAATGATCCCTTCAAGGGAAGTTCAGTAAAATAGAATTCCACCATATAATCAAGCTTTAAGTCACAGCAAGAGAGGGACAAGTAGAGATGAGTCACAGGTCAGTAATTCTCTTTTCTCTTGAATGAAGCTCTCTGAAGGTATTAGAAATTTTTGAGAGTCTCCAACTTTCTGCAAGATCTTAACATCTTGTTCCTTAATTTTTAGTTGTCTGCTCTGTGGTGGATGGTTGTGTGTAAAATACTGTACATGCTGCATAAAGATGTACAAAGTAACACTTATGCCTACTGGCTTCTGTCAGATCAGTTTTTCTCCAAGAGCTGATTGCAAAAATAAGGACTTTTTTTTTTTTTCCAGTGGTAGGAAGTAGAGTTTTCTGAGGAGGGAAATGAAATAGTTGGTCTCAGGATAGTCTGATGCTGAAGTACTGCTGTAGTATCAAGAAAGTTGTAGTTTAGGTGTCAGTGAAGTTGGTTTCCTAAAACAAACTTTGTCCCCAGGACCATGGAGCTTTTTTTGCAAGCTGGCAACATATCTCATGGGAGATAGAGGCTGAGCTCCATCTGCCAAGACTTTAAACAGGGACAGTTTAGATATCTGGGTCTGAACTCCACACCCTGTGCAGTGTTGCTATAATTTTCATTGCCAAAGGGTAATTCTCTTCAGCCAGGCTGGTTGATGAAAGGAGCTAGGAGGCCTTGTGCTCCTATGTCCTCCTCTTTGATAGAAAAAGAGATACAAAGTCCTTCAGTCAGGGACAGAAAAGTTCTCTGCAGAGGCTAGTGGAGCCAGTGGTATCATAGGAGAAAGAAGCAAATGATTATTCTTTCTTCTTTCTGGTAAGTGTTGTGATATTCTTTAGAATAATTCTTAGGTGTTAATGTGGAGTTGTTTTTTTCATATCGGGATGTTTTTGCCACATTTTATTGCTTAAGAGGAAAGACTTTTACACTAACTTCTTGGGAGACAAGAAAGAATCCATTCTAAAGCTGTATTTGAAGAAAGAGTCAGTGGGCCCCAGGGGAGAAAAAGGTCTGTGTGGTTAACAGGAGTGTGAGGGTGGTCAAACCAGTTGTACAGCCCACTGATTGTTGAAAACATGCTTTGTGATAAATTTTGATATTGAAATATAAAGCCTTGTCCATTTCTAGCCCTCACAGTGGAAAGGGAAGGGAAATCTAAACCCATGTAAATCAACTCTGATGAGTAGTGGTTTCCACGTGCATTTTGGAGACAGCCTGAATCTCCTCTGAAGGGTTCTACAGAGGCCCCATTCATCTTAATTGACTTGTTTAATTTTGCTCGGAAACTTAACCTTGAATACTTTTGGTAGAACCATTTCTCTAGCATTTCTCCCCTCCTCTGCCCAGCACAGACAAACCTTTCCACTGCCTTGTTACAGAACAACCACATCTTTGCTTCCCCTGGTGCCAATTATCTTTGAGAGATTCTTGGTTTGGCTTTGTTTTTCACCATGCAAATTTCCTTTTCTTTCAACACACTGAGTTTCAGGCTGGATTGATGGTTCTGCAGAGCAATGTTTTTCTGTGTGATAAATAACACAAGGGCTCCTCATACTGATCAAATGAAGCTGGTATTTCCAAGGTTACACAATCCATAGATTTCTCAAAGGGTTTAGATGTAGTATGTTCTGAAAAAAATATTGGTATTGTAATTGTAACACACTAAAAGGGCTTGGCTAAGTGTTCACTTTTTTCCTCTGACACTGGGATGGTTGCAGCATGCTTACAGTGTGCTGGGGTGGGTGTTGTCTCCTTTGCTTGTCAACCTGAACATCGTCACCTCCTTCAAACAACCTTTGAGCAATCGGACCTAGTGGGAGGTCTCCCTGTCCATGGCAGCAGGGTTGAAACTAGATGACCTTTAAGGTCCCTTACAACCCAAACCATTCTATGATTCTGTGATTTGAAGAGAAAGCTGATGGTCAAAACAGAAGCTGCTCTGTTCACATTTTTCGTTTTTCATGCTAGTTTTTTGGTGGATGTGACTTTTTACCCTCCAGACCTTAAGCACTCGTGTGGCTACATGTATGCAAATTGGCAGGATGTCTAATGCTTTTCACCTTTGGCTTCTGACCCTGCTCCACATCTGAAAATCATTATGATTTGATGGCTGATTAGTTGCCTATCAGATGGGTAGATGAGATATAGTAGAGCTCTTCACCCACCTTCTGAAAAAAAATCTGCTGGTATAAATAGAGTTCCTGTTGGGCAGCTAGCCAGAAAGGGCTGGGACAGAATGAGACACAAAGATTACAATTTTTCTTCCTTCTGTGAATCTTTTCTCACTTTAATTGCTGGGGTTTCTGGTGGGTTTTTTTGGGTTTTTTTTTGTTTTTTTTTTTTTAAGGATAGGAAGAGAGTGAGGGAAAGAGAGATGAGATTATGACTGGAGAAGCAAGTGCTGATATTGCTTGCAGATCTAAACATGCAAGATCCCTTTACTCTTGCAGTTTGGCAGTCTGGTATTTTATGCTACCACAAAATTAACTTCAAACAATCATAAACCTTTGGGAGAGAAATAGTCAAAGTAAGGTAGAGAAGACAATGAAAATCATCCTGCAAGGTCCAACTAATCAGATACCCTGATCTCAGAGTTGTTCAATCCTCTTTACAAAATTAAGCTGATGACTTTGACCTTTTTAGGGCCTTAATTTTACAGATGTAATGCCAGCACTTAATACTTTCCATGTGTAAGATTCAAAGCAGCTTAAAAAATGAGGGAACTTGCAACAATCCTTTATTACAGACAGATTTGTTAAGAGAAATGATTTAACAAAGCCATTAACAGTCACAAGGCTTGCCCATTCTATGCATGCACAAAGTTAATGTATCCTCTAGACTCTGCTTATTTCATCCAAAGTTATCAAGTAGCTCAGTAAAAGTGCTTTGTTAATAATGTTCTCCCCTCCAGCTGGCCGATGCTGTAGTCCCTACCTGAAATCCCATAATACACTGGTCTTGCCCTGTCTTGTAAAGGCATACCAAGTTAAGCAGTCTGCACTTACCTGGTGGCCTTCTCTATACTGCATGAGTAACCCTTGGTTAATTGGTGATCTCAAAAAAGGTATATGCTCAAAGTAGCATCTTTGGATCCAGGTACCTGTTTGGTTCGTTACAATGACAGGAGCAGCGGCAAAGTCCGATTATGACACAGCACCAGGTGTCATCATGGCCATCTCTGAGGTCCTAAGTTCAAGTCTGAGTCCAGACATCTTTTTCAGTAAAAAGTTACCCACCTGGCATCACATGAAGTTCTCTGAGGTACAGGGTTGTTAGCTTCTGGAAGGAACTGATGGCTACAGTCAGGAATTGCAGCTTCTTTAATGTTTTCATTTTGCAGCCTGCTGAATCTTGACCTGAGCAGAGCAGTCAGTGATGAACCACAAGAAGACCATTTCAGAGATGTGGGGAGCTGAGTGCCCTGGTCAGATGTTCATTACTGTGGCTGCCTGTAGTGGTGTTTGGCAGGAGAAGCCCTGATAAATTCCCTCCTTTTAACAGAACCTACTTCCTAGTTTTCCCTTCCTTGCATTCTGTATTTAGTAGTGTTAGACAAGGAACACAGGTACCTGAAACAGAGGCTCATGTGAGGTGTGAACCATCAGAGCTTCATTTCGAAGTCTTTTCAGATTCTCCATTGCTGCTTATTCCATTTCCTCTGGACCTTCCTTCTGCCTGAAATGCTGGAATGAAGCATTCTCTGAAACTCTGATTGCACGGTCTGTTTCCCCCAGTGGTGCCTAGCAGAAGAAATCTTGTCTCTTGGATATCAAATTTGAAAGCAAAAGTGAGAGAGAAAATAACTGTTGCTTTAAATAATGAACAGAAGTACCAGGAGACTTATTTCCCTCATCTTCTCCCCTCCTATGCAGATATACAGTTTTCCAAAGTGAATTTCATGCTGGATCGACAGCCCTGCAAAGCAGCATCCTCTGTTCACATATCAAATGGGAATAACTAATGCAGGGGAGCGCAGACTTTCAGCAGTAGCAGCATGCCTTGGACTTATTATAGCTAGAAGGTTGCATATATGTGAAGGACTAGGGTTACCTCCTGGGTCCATTCAGTGACAAAATCCTGTGCTTTTCTGAACAGCAAGGATGAGAGCAGAGGTGACAAAGTCATCATTGATTTCTAAAGGGCAATAAATGATCAATTAATGATTTCACTACAGTAACTAAAAAGGGTTTCCATAATCAAATTTCCCTGTGGTTGGCCTGGAAGATGTGTCCTCCACATAAAAACTGTAGATGTTGCTACTAAACCTTTTGCCTTTGAAACTGGTGGATTGGAAATGATCACGAGCATTGTTCAGCTCACATTCTGTGTTTTCAAAAGTGTGATGCTGCTATTTTGCCTCCTGGTTGGTTTTGGGTTTTTTTTCCCTTCTACTGCATAGCTCTTTTTATCTTTGCTCAATCTGCAGTTGTGGTTGGTTGTCTAACTCACAATATCGCTTCTTACTCAAGGGCACCAAGCGTGTAGGAGGTCCTGGTGTAAATACTCGCCTACAGAAATTTACAGTTAATTGCTTAAAGTTCTTGTGCAGTTAAAAAAAAAAAAAATTAAATAATAATTTTTATGCTTAAAGCAGTGTGCAAAAGTGAGTGTGAAGCCAAACTGAATTGCAAACATTTAATAACTCATGCAACTGTTTTTGAGAATCTTTGTGTCATTTTTCAGGTGTCTTATAATGGTAGAATATAGTTAAGGATATTTTTTCAGACAGAGTTAATCAGCTACAAGAAAAATCAACTCTGAATTTCCTCCAAATCTGAAGCTGGACAGTTTTTGAGATTCAGAAAGTTTCAATTAACTTTTTTTTTTTTTTCATTTATCACTGTACTTCCAGACGTCCAGGTGTCAGCAGATACCAGACTCAGGGAGCACTAATATGCTCTGATAGGGTATATTCTTATATTATTTCTAAGCTAGCCAGATGCAAGACAATTTTGAAGTCTTCTCTTGAAAAAGTTTACTCTGAGAATTCTTTCCCTGTTTTCTAGAAGACTGGATATTTCAAAGGAGATCAGGTGTAGATCAAGCATCTTAACTGGGAAAGGGTATGAACAAAATCATATCCCTTTCCCATATTGAGAAAGCCAATCTCTTACTAGCTGTACCTGCATCTATTGTTTCTTGCTGTTTACCAGCTAAGCTTATAATGTTATTCCGGAACAGATAAACAGATAAGTTTTATACGTCCCTGAATTTAGAAATCTTGTTCACAAACTCCCCATTGTTGGTCCGGGGCGGGGTGTGTGTGTGGAGATTGTAGTATCTAGAAGATGTTGACAGGCAAATTCCAACATTGCCGGGGAAGTTTTGACACCTTGAATATTTTGTGATGAAGGCTCAGCCAAGAATCCAAGGATGTGACATAGACACAGCCCTAATAGCATTGTTAGATAGAGGAGATAAAACTGAGCCGAAGATCGACTGTTTTTCAAAGTATTTTACAGGGCTTGCCCGTTTGTAGTAACTGAAAACCCATCAAAAACCCAAATACAAACAAAACCACTGAATTTAGCAAACAAAGCTGCTGAAAAGATAAGAGAAATGAGGAGACCCACCCTGAAGGCTACTGTGGAATCTTAATTGCAGTACAGTGCACTGAGACAGGGGAGATATATAGATGGCTTAAACAGATGGGTGAGTGGACAGAAAGGGTGAATGGTGCACAGGAACCCTCAGTGGAAAAGCACTCCAGAAGTCAGTAAATGCAGTCTAATATTTTCTCTGTCCTTTACTGGGAGTGGGAAAAGGTAGGACTGTTTGTTTCAACAGCTTAGGAGGCATTTCCTCACTAATATGCATGAATTTGTGATCTATTTTCCTGGTGAGTTTGCAAATGAAAGTATATTTGAAGTCAGGAGGGTAACTGCAGCAGGGAGGATCTCCTAATTGCATTGGGTCCATAGGCACACCAGAATGAGTGGGAGTAGAGGCAGGATTTGCAGGTGGAATACTGGAGAACAAGTTGATCATCTTGCCTTAACAGGCCTAAAGGATGCGTTGGAATTTTCCCCTGACAAAACCATAGTACCCACATCCATCTTCCTGAGGACAGAGTTCCCTGTGTAGATTCCCTTCCCCTCACGCTGGTTCTCGAAGTCTGGATACTTGTCAAATCCCCAGCATGCGGCTGCCTGCATCTCACACTCCATTATTATTGCTGATGCTAATCTCTGACCGCTGAACACGGGTCAGAACCAGGAGATAATTGCAGCTCCGATCCGCCAGGCACGGTCCTTTGTGAGTAGTTAATGAGTGTTCAGGAAAATAAAGCAGAAAGAAGAAAAGGGGGATTGTGGTTTGCATACAGTGAGATAGAGAGTGAATAGGAGATGGAAGGAGGGGACAATTCACTGATGGGGGAAAATGAAAGAGTTAGGAAAAAAGAAATCATTTGCACTGAAGCTAGGACTGCCTTATTCTTGTTTTGCCCAAGTGAATGCAGATAACTCTGCTAAGAAGAGTACTAAGCAACCAGGATGCAGTGACACCCAGGGTCTGTTTGCAGTGCTTTTGTTTCAGATGCCATAAACACAGATGTGGGGATCATCATCTCTCTGGCCAGTCGGGGGGGTGAGGGGGTTACACCCACAAGACAAAGATCCTTATGGTCTTTGCTCTGAGTTATTTCCTCTCCTTTACTTTGCATCACACAGCTCGTGTAGATGAAGGTGCCCTCTAGAGATTGCCTATCTACTCCTAAAATTGACTTTAGTGCTCTCTTAGCTTGAGTGGCAGTGACCTGTATCTCTGTATCTGAATTACCAAACTTTATTCCCAGCTCTATCTTTATATCATATCCAGAGGAATCCTTTTTCACATCTGAAGGAAAAAGGTGACTTTTATCAATTTTTTTTTTCAGTTCCTTACTCCAAACTAAAGATAGCTACCTCTAGTGATCCATGTGGCACGACTCTTTGTAAAGATCCCAGAGAGCATGTGTGTTCTCTTTTATGGAGGAGGTGGCTCTACCTGATCCTAGGACATCTTTCACAGGGGACAAGTGATGCAGCATAGTGACACAACACCTTGGGGGTCTGGGTATGTCTGGGTTTCTGGAAACCAGAAATTACCTCAAAGGTAAGGAGGGAAAACTGCTTCCTGCAAATGAATTATACTCACTAGGGATGGAGTCTGAGGGGGAAATAAATGATTGTGGTACGTGTTTGTGTCCATATGAGTCCCCTCTTCCTAACGACCATGTTAATGTGCTCATAAAAAGATATGGTGCAGGGGGGATGTGACTGTTCAGGCTGATTAGCATTTTATGGCAGAATGAAACTCCATGACAAACGTCTGGCTGAGTGGGCTATTTTTACAGCCCAGAAAACTCTAAGATGCTGGAAGTGTGGGTTCCTTTTCCCTATTTTGAATACTATTACACTAATAATAACTTTAATTTTTAAAGGGTCCTGGGAGTTTTGGCATGACGTAGGTGCTTCCTAACTAGAGTGCTCTGTACTGGCACAGCAGGGCATGGCATTGGGCTGTCAGAAATGCCTACAACTGGTTGCAAAGCATGAGTGATATCCTGGGGCTCCTTGGACCTACCAGCCAGAAAACTAGGTATTGAGGTCTACTGTCTTGGCCATGCCCTGCCTCCCTCTACAGTTTACTGTTCACTTTCAGTGAAGTATTAACTGTGTTTTACTTTCAGCCCAAACTCATGAGTACCATGGTTTTGTATTGTTTTGCAGTCTGGAGGCATGTCTGTTTTCCTGTTGTGTTGAATGACCTACATCCTCTTTGTTTGGGAAGAGGTGAGGGTTTCCTCAGGTGAGATATACCATGGATGCATTTCCAGGCTTGGGAAAGTCTGTGGGGTCTTGCTCCAGTTCCAAAAGCTGTTGGGCCAGATTTATGTCCAGTGATAATGTCTGAAAGATGAGGTATAAATTGATAAAATAAGATAGATAAAATAAAAGATTGATAAAATAAAAAAGAAGAGGGTTTGAATCTGGCTGTGAATATGCCATAAAGAGCACCAGGCTTTCCAGGACTGGAACTTTTGCGGATGTTCATGTAGAGAGTCTGTCACTCAGAGCTGTGGAGCAGGTTCAAACACTAGGGCTTTGTGAGGCAAGGAGCAGCTCCTTCTGTAAGGCAGCGAGCAGAGGGGTTATGTGATGGTGAGCATTTATCCCACATACTCTGTGTTGTCTCCAGTGATGGAAGGGCTCCATCTGGTTAGAAGTCTCAGTATATAACTGCTTATCATATAATGTCACTTGGAAGTCAATTTTTTTCCAAGGGACGGAAGTGACAGGTATTGAATGGCCTAATGTCAAGGGAATAACAGGTTTTACGCCAAGAGATTTAGAAATGTGAGAGAAGTGGTTTTCAGGGCAGATCAGTTCTGTGAGTGAATGTGGTGCGTTGTGCTGGAGAAGGGATGCAAGCCCAGCTGCAGCGATGACTCTCAAGGGAAAGTCTAACAAACGGGCAAGACAGAGCCATATGTGCTCTGTGTGTTTGCACACACATGCATACATTAATAACGAAGATCTCAGCCCAGCACTCTGCCTTTATTCAGCCATGTACATAAGCCTATGTCTCTTTATGCATATACCGAAGACTATTACAACAGGACTTTCTGGAAAAGCTGAAAATAGCTTTCTGAGCATTAGAAGTAATTCTAAGTGCATACTCAAGCCTGTACTGAATGAAGGACTGGAGCTGTGTGAGATACTTGCAAGGAAACCTGGAAGTATGTTAAGACATATGTATACATTTCTTCTCCAGTGTACAAAATAGGTTCATTTGGCATGTTGTTTCCTTCCCATCCTCTTGAACCTTCTCTTCCCACTGTCTTGTCTAGGAACAAAAGGAGTGTTAGGTATTACTGAAACAAAGAAGTGAATTGATAGCTCATTTAACTTGGGCACTTGTAGAAAGAGTTTGCAATTAAGAGAATTTAGCTGAAAACCCCACAAGTAGGTTTTCACACTGGAGATGCTCATCAGCTCACCCAATAGATAAGCAGGAGGTTACCAAGAGGCAAGTGTGGCTATCTGGGACTAAGCACTGCAGCTCAAAAACTGAATATCTGGGGCCACTCCACCCTCAAAATGTTGATATAATATCGGTGTTTCTCATACAGTTTCTGATAATAAAGATTTAAGGAAATTGTCATTTGCACAGGAATATTCCACAAGCTGGGACAGAGAAGAAAAGAATACTCAAACTTTACTGAGTAAAATATTTGCTATTAATCATCTGCTCTGTTTGTCTTGGTTTGTCATAGTGAATTAACTCTTTGATTAATTCAGGGACACCAGCTCACTTACGGTCACTTTTCAAGCTCACATGAACGTTGTAGGCAGGATAAGACCAAAAGGAATGAAAATGTCCGTGTTTCCAAGCTTCAGCTGTCAGCCACAAATGCTACGCTGAGGTGCCAACATGAAATCCATGCTGTAGTTCTCAATATCGTGCTTTTGTTTCCTCCTTTTTTCAACCAGCAGTGAAATAGTTAATGAGAGTGGCCTTTCTAGTGACAGAGAGACATAGATGTCCTTGAAAGGAGAAGGAGTGTTCACATCTCTCAGAGCTGTAGTTTTGAGGTGTACTTTTGCCACACGTTTCAGATGAGAAACTTAAAATCTCGCTCATATTTTTATCCCTCTTTCAGATTATGACAGCTCCACAGCCCTGTAGTTATGGTTCCCTGAAACAACTGCCCTAAGGTCACCCACAAATGTCCTTGCATACTGTAATGGGCACCAAAGCCTTGGAAAAGCTGAATCCCACCTTCAGTCCCTGCCTTGCAAATGACTGGTGTTCCATCATCTTTGTTGATGAGCTGTCTGAGAGTGTTAGTAAACACATGGGAGCCCAGACTGAAGTTCAAGACACTGGAAGATGTCCTTGCATGGGCTTGTTTGCCGTTAGCCACCAGGCCTGCTCCTGATTGAAAATTCTAGCACTGAAGAGCAGCACACTTGGAACAAGCCAGCAACCTGCCTGGGCTGCATGTGGTGCCTGGAGACTGGGTACATTTGGCGAGAAATAGGAAAGCTGTGGTGATAAGGAATAATAGCAGGTGATTCTGCTATGGGATTGTTATGCCCTGAACAAAGGCGTGTTTTTCATAGGAACACTATGAGTGGTAGGAAGTTTTGATTTGTCATACCTATAAAAGTTGTTCATCTCTTGTGAACATATGTGAGTAGTGCTATATGTGCATCAATGTCTTGCTTCGGGTGTGTGTGTGTGCGTGACCTTTTAGTTCGATAGCAGAAGCAATGAAGGATCTGCCAGAAAGAAGTCCCATAGAGCAGCCACAACAGTGACATCCTTCTTGGCAGACATATGATGAAAGTTGATGGCTGTGCACTTGGATCTTGCCTTCCAGGCAAAATGCAGTTGTTCTTTCTGGAGGTGAAGACTACTGCTTAAGGCATGAGGTAAATATTATGAGGGCCAAGAGGTTTCTAGGGTAATAGCAGCAAAATCAAGGGTAAAATGAGGGGAAGAAAGAAGTTGTGAATGTAGCACTGAAAGAAAGCAGACAGACAGGATGTGTTGGACACAGAAAAAACTAGAAAAGCAAACTTGAAAACAATGAGGGAGAAAACTGCTGTTCATTATGGTTTCTGATACATTCAGGAAGATAGGACTTGACACTAGCATTCTTTGCAAACAATAAGGATTATGCCAGTGAGCTGACCAGATTCAACTCCAGGGCTGGAGTTCTCCACCTGTGAATACTGCTTAATTGCTCAATGCAAAGAAAGAGCAGTGCTGAGGCCACCACTGAGATCTCAGTCTCAATGCCACCATCTTGATCTTTGTTCTGACAGAGTCTCGTGGGAATGAAAAAGCTGTGCTTGAGTTTTTTGTGTGAACCATATTCTGCTCTTTGCCGGTTTTAAGAAGATCATGCTTCATACCAAGAATGGCAAGGATGCTACAAAGGGGTTCTACCAGCTAGGCTTTCCTTCTATCAAGCTCTTTCTTTCCCTCAGGAAAGATCTGGTTTTCTTCTTTGCTAGCAGCATGGGTTACCTCATGCTGTAATCTCCTGAGATTGGATTTTTCCAAGGCACCCTGCAGAAAAGCCTGGGCAATTAATTTTGTGATTTAAAGCAGTGTATAGCAGGCTTCTCACATGAGGAGAAACACATGTGCTTGAGGGATTTACCTGTGCTTCTCTGAGACCGCTGTGAGTTCTTCCCAGGAGCCATGAAGGTCTCTGTTAAAAGCAGGTCCCAATCTTTCTAGTGAAGGACTTCACTGCTCTTTTGACACTGTGGATTAATCAAGGAAAACTGTTTCTTTTGTGCTGATTAGACCAGTCTTCCCATTGCTTGTGCTTTTCCTGACAGTACTCTGTTTAGTACTGAACCAGGAGATACTTAGTGCCCGCATAAACCAGCACAATTATTTAGACCCATGTATACAGGTGGGACATGAGGTACCTGCATTTGTGAATGACTCTAAGCACACAGGTTCTGTAGAGACACATTCATAAATCTAGACAAGGACTACCTGAAATGGGACAAAATGCTTAGTGTTGCACAGAACAATGTAAGAAATAACACATCTGGACTTTGGTACACAGGGCTCCGATGCAAGGACTAAAATCAGATACCCGGTCCAAGTAAGATTTCTCCAGCCCCCATCTCATCTTTGTAGCCTCTTGCCTACTCCTGGGGGTCAAAAAAACTCTGTGGAGCTTCTCAGGATGCATGCCTTGTATCTAACCTACTCTGTATGGGGAGTTTGGGCCAGCAATAGGGCTGAAAGATGGCCTTTCTGACAAAGGATTGCCTACCATGCATGCTCTTGAAAGTGCGGCTAGGAAGAGTCAAAGCTGGGGATGATGCCCAAGCATTGCAGCATCGAGATTTGTGTTCAGGTCTGAGCCCACCCCTCCTCTTTTCCAGTGTGCAGCACTCCGTTCATGGAGCAGGATTCATATGCTGCATGCGAGGAGGCTGGAGCGCTGCAGAAGAAACCAGAAGTAAAAGGTTTATTACAGAGCAACCAATTGAATAGCTGGTATCTGAAATGCACTAACTTCAGCCTGGCCTGAACTAGCTTCTTTACTAACTTAAATGATTGCATCCTACCAACCTTTGATGCCAGAAAGAAAGAGACTGTCTCTTTAAATGGAAGAGAGAATGATAAGGGTGAGGTGATCTGATTAGTCTGTAAGATGAGCGGAAATTAGTTATTTTCATCCTTAATCACCCACGGGATGGGCCAATTATCGAGCTGTTAGAGACCTATTAGATGGTTGGGAACTCACCCTTCCTCACCTCCCTCCCATAACCCGGCATGAAATTATTGAAGTCACTCAATTTCACTCTCATTGAAACCCATGAAGGAAGATCTCACAGCTAAGCATGGGGTGGCTGCAGAGGCCTTTTTCTAATTACTAGCAGCACTCCAGCTTCCAGAAATTGGTTTATTGATTTTGTCCACACTGCCTTCCTGAAAATGCAACCTTCGGGTTTGCAGGAACAATTCTATCTCCCTGTTTGTCTGTCAGCCTATCTGCTTGTCTATCTATCTTCTTGTTTGACTAATTTGGGAGAGACAAACAAACTTTTAACAGCCGCCTGTCTAATCAGTGCAGCTTTAAGTTGAACAAACTTTAATTTTACACGTGTATTTGCTAACGTATTCAGTGACTGCTGCTTATGAACAAGTTGCAACCTGTGGATTCCCCATTAATTGGATTTCCTGAGTGTATTTGTTATTTGCTGTTTCTGTGGAGAAAGACAATTGGTCAGATCCATTCACATAGAATTGGCCTTCTCCTTCCCTGCCCCTGAATGGGTAAGAGAATTTTCAATATAAAGAGGACATACGTAAGTCATTGTGCTTTGGGAGAGGGAATGAGTAATCTGTGTGATAAGGAGGAATGAAATTAGGGATGATTTTTCTTTCTTGGGTGTTGGATTTAAACTTCAGGCCCCACTAGCAGAAAAAAAAAGTTTGCATGTTGGGTTAAGAGTTGAAATATTTTTTCCCATTGCATTAACAGAAAGGAATCATCAGAGCTGATTGTATAGTATTGGTAGCAAACCTGTGGCTCCATCCTTGCCCAACTTGCCTAGCTGCATGTGTTCCTTGACCTTTAGCAGAGTGTTGTGCCGTGTTAGCTTCAGAGGGTGTAGTTGTGTGCTCTTATCTCTCTTGCCTGACTGCATTTGTGCCAGACATCCATCTGGGAGGTTGTAAATTCTCCTCCTGCTTGGAGCTCTGGGTTGCTACACAGTATGAAGAGCTGGAGTTTTGAAGGTACCAAAGGTTTCTAATGTAATGCTTGAAATTACCTTGGCACTGGCTTCAGCAGAAGTTAGGATCCTGCAAGCTGTTTGCTAAATGCTTTTGAAAATCCCAGTATGTGTCTAGCTACATCATTTGGCCTCTCAGATGCAGGCCCACATTCCTCAGGTGTCCACATTGTTTTGCATAACGTTTTCAAATGTATTTGTTGAACATGTCCTGGCAACATTTGCCTCTAGCTGATGCTTGCCATAACCATTGTCAAGAAAAAAAATCTGAATTGTTGAGCTAATATCTTAGTTCAGTTGTGTAAATTTAGCTGTTGCTTCCCACTAAAGATGCTCTAGGACATTTGAGACAGCTGCAGATTACCAAAGACTGATAGGACACCTGTGCCCTTCTAAAGTGGTAGCTTGAGGTCACATGGTTCTCATCCCATGTCATATCTCTCTCATCCCATGGCTCTAGACGACTGTGTTTAAGTAAGTGAATTGAGCCCCCTAGACTCTGTAGGAAAAGACCCATGTAGCTTCCATGTAGCTTTCAGCACTGTGGCAGGCAAGCTGGAGGTCTCTCCTGCAAGCCTCCCTCTTCATTGCAGGAGTGCATCACCATCCCTCTGAAAACTGGCAGCAGTGTGTCCTGGGAGACAGAAAAGTAGCTAGAAAGAGGAAGGGATTATGCCAAAAGGAAGCTTCTGTTTCTTTTTAGAAATAAGATGATTAGTCCTAGTCTGATTCAGAGTGCATGTCCCTTTCTGGATCCAGCTGGAGCGGTGGAAGAGGTTGCCTACCCTTTGTAGCCAGCTATGCTGCACAGATGTTAGTGAGAGCAGTTTGCCAAAGCAATGCCCATCAAAATGATCCCACTCAGCTCTAATCTGCTTTGTTTCAACTGCTGCAGGTTAGGGAATGATCACACAGGCGATTTCACTGGCAGGGCTGAGAAGGTGGCACCTTCCCCTGTGCATTTGATAACAGGCAGCTCTGCAGGCCCTGCAGACAGTAGCATTTTCAAGTAAACCCAGTAGACATCTGGTCTGTCTTACACCTTCAGTCACCAGATGCTAGCTCAGCTAGTCACAGACCTTCTACTCATATGATGCAAAGGCTGTGGCCTCTGTATTTTGTAGACCTTGGTATAAAAGCTCATATTACATGCAATGAAAAATAAATCAAGAGGAGTGTGTGAGGTTTGCCATTTTTAGTTGAAGGGGCCAAAAAAAGACCCTTGGCAAATTCTGTGAAATATTTGTGCAGCAGATCCGTTTAGCTTAATACACAGTGTTAGAGCTACAGGTAAGTGTAGCTTTGATACAGGAATCTGGGAAATCCTGCACCCTGTACCTGAGACCATGATTCTGCTCTTACTGCAACTATTCTTTGAGATTTGCAGTACTTAAGGAACAGAAGTTAGTTTCAACCTTAACAGCCTTTGGGCAGGTTTTGATCAAAGTTATACCAATGCCCTCTGAAGGACCTTGGACTGTCTGCAGGACGGAGCCTAACTAAGGTGAGAATTATCCTTTGTTTGCCTTTAGCTTCACTTTATCTATGCAAGGGAGGAAGGGAGATTGCTCTTGGCTACTTCTACCATCCTTGATTAGGCTTTCATTAATTTACAGCTTACGTTCATTTTCAAAACATATTCTATTCTGGCTTTTCAAGACACTTCATGGACACGTGCAGAACCATCACAGCAGGTGTTTGTGGCCACAGAAGGGAAGGCCAGGCTTGTTTAAACCAGTCTTCTGTTCAGAGTGTTTTTTCTAGATTTTTCACACTGCTCTGCCTTTTCTTTAGTCATCTATACAGTGGGGTAGCTAATGTACTGTGGATAGTACATTGGGCAAACAAGCACAGGGCTAAATGTAATGATCTGCCACCATCTGTAGAAAGCATTTAGGTACTATGGTTTTGGGTAGCTTGTAAGCACCTGATAAATATTGTTACTATGTTGGAAGTGATTTAATTGAACTGGCTGTTGCCTTTAACAGTCAGTTCTCGGTTAACCTTTATTCTTGTGGCATAGACTGGGTCCACGTTTGTCCGGAGCTTTCAACTCTTCCTCACTCCTATTCTCAGGGTGGAGTCCTGAGAGCCCCTGTCTCCATGCTCACTTCAGCTGGCAGTTCCTTCTCATAATCCCATCTGATCCCACCTGGAGCAGACCTACAGGCATGAAAATTCATTCCCTTCTAGCTCCCTGCTTTCTGGCTTTAACCTTCATCTCCCCCTGTTTCCTTGCTTAGAATTGCCCCGAGTGAAGGGCAGCATATCCTTGACCCAGACTAAACAGATGGCATCTCCCTATGTAGCATTCAGACATGAACTTGACGCACAGGTTGAAGGAGAAGGCTCAGACAGGTCTGTTCCCCCTCATTACCTTTGCCTGACATCCCACTCCAAGTCATGGGGCACAGGAACGGTTGTGTGGCTGTGCAGAGCTGTGCACATTTCACACCTGAACGTGACCCTGGCAACACCTGTGGCTGGCTTCGTCTGCTTTATATACAGATCTCACGAGGCTGGGCCTTCTAAGATCCACAGTTTAATCACAGAGAGCTGACATGATGCTCAAAGTGATTTGTCGTGTCCATGCTGGCAGTTAAGTCATTGCCAGCAATTGCATCCAAACACAATAAATTGCTAGAGTGTGGGCTGTTGATGGGAAAGTATCATGGCTGTCATTTCAGCACAGGCATAGGCTGCATAGCTATTCACACCAACCAGGACTTTGAGCTGGGTATCTAATGGGCTTCAAATTCTGTATGACCACGAGTGTCACTTCATTGGGTTACACCTTGGGAAAATTTTGCCTCCTGTACTTTATAAGAAAACAGCTTAAGAGGAAGAGTCTTACAGGGGGTGAAAAAGGTAGAATTGTGATTCAAGTATAAAAAACAGATGGTAGGTGTCTTTCAAAACAATTCAGTATTACAAAGAACAAAGGAGATTACCATCCTGCTTCTCTATGCCAAAAAAGTCAGAGAAAGAAATGTTCATAACCCAGATCTTGTGTTTATTTAAGAATAGTCTGGGATTTACCTAACTTATTACAGCTTTTGTGCACAGCAGCAGTATCAGCAGCAAGGGCAAGAAAAATATTAGATCCAGGCAAATATAACGTGTCAATCCAAAGTGGTAACAACTGTAAACCTTATCTATTTATTTTCTTAGAGCTAGAAGGGGAAAACATATATTTTTTTTTTGACAAACCCTCACCCCCCTTCCCCAGTAAACCATGGCTTTGGACAGTACATGTCAAAGCAGCTTTGCCAAACAGAAATCTGGGTACCTGCTGATTTCCATGTAATGGAGGTATTTTGACACTGCTTTCAAACTCATCTCCTTCTGTGCTTCTGGACAGGCAGACCTTTTCCAAAGTCTGCTACAAATGACCTTGCAATTTTTGTCCATGAGGTATGGATTGAGCATATATGTGATCGGATAGTTATACTCTACTACACCAGGGATTTTACTTAAAGATCTGCAGCATCAGAACTGGGGGTTTTTTTCTAGAATAATTAGTGGAAGAGTGTTCTCCATGAAGAAAATTGATCTCTGACTGTCATAGGAGATGATGTTCTCCAAAGTAAGCTGGAGAAAGATAGATGCTTGGCTGAACACCACTGAGATTTTTCAAGGGTGTATGGTTTTAGGTGAATTTAGTGTTGCGAAAGGGGCCAAACAGAGCACTGTGAAGACTAAGGGACTCAGATTACCACCTATTAAATTTCATATGAGCAAACTTTCCTTTATCCAGACCTAGCCCTACCAATAGGCAGACCGTTTTCCTCCCCACCTTCATTTTTGGCCTAAGGAAGTCCTTCTGTCCTTTCAATTCCTTTTCAGTTCTACAAAATGTATGACTTTAACAACACTGACTTCAATAGGGTTGTTTGTACCTGGCACTTGGATTTAGTGAGAGGTGGTATAGACCTCCTGAGCAGAGCAGGAGATCAAATGTCTGCAGACTTGGGCTGGATCCCTGATTTGATCACTGATTTGCAACATGATCTCCGATGAGCCCCGTGTTGGTTATGTGATTTCCTTCCTACATCTGTAACTAATGGTCCTTACCTATGGTCAAATAGCCCTTGCAGGGCTACACTTCTCAGTGTACTAAATCTTATTTATTAAGCACCAGGAGTTATCTAACCCCATGGAGGTATTTTATAATCTGTGGACTAATTTCTTCACCCGTTGTATCCGTTGTGGTGGTTCCTGTGTGCTGCCCAGTGCCCGAGCACTTTGCTTCCACTCTGGTGTCCAGAAAGAAGACATCACCCCCCTTACATCCTACCCCTGGGGACAGCAGCTCTCTGCTGCCACAGAGGGTCTTTCAGATGGGTGTTCTACCTGGTGCTTCCCCATCCCAAAGGACAATCACTTCTGTCTTTCTCTAAATGCTTCAGCAGTTTCCAATATCATCCCTATCTCTCAGCTTTTTAACAAAAATTTTTATAGATCTCCCTTTTCTTAACACAATTATGAGGAGGAATAAAATAGAAACAAAAAAGGTGTCAGGCCAGAAAGAAGCCAGCAGGAGTTGCCTACCCCAACATGAGTGTCCTTTCCCCTCTCTGTGCACTGAAAAGTTTATTTCTTGGCAGCTAATCCCTTTGGGTGACCTATGGAGACCTGTCCAGTGCCATATGTCCCATGATATGCTTCTCTCTCCTCCATTACCTTGGTCCCTGTGGTCAATGGGAAAGAGGAGGATGATGTGATTGGATCTACTCAAGATCCAGTCATGTGAGGGTAACCCTGCTTGGAAAAGGCATCTGAAGAGCAAGGGCAAAAGAAACAGTCTGGAGCAAGTGCATTATAGCCAAGACAAACCTACTCTGAGGCTGCAGGATGTCACAGAGAGGAAGACCCCTCTATCACTAAGACAGGGCTTTGGTGGCCCTGTTTAGCAGCCTGATTTCATTCTTTAAAGAGCATCCAATCCCAACACAGACAACTTAATTCCTCCTGCTTGTTTCTCAATCAGTGTTTAGTACTTCTGCCTGTTACTGCAATTTGTGTTCTCTCTGTCATCCCCCCTTCTTCCCTTTTGCCTTCCCAGAGTAAAGCCTCAGCCCACCTACAATTTCACCTTCCTGTGAAGCCCTCCCACCTCAAAACTCTAGCCCAACATCCTTTTTAAACTCCTTCTTAATCTTCCTTACCTAATCCTCTCTGCCAGATGTTCCTCTTAAAAGTCTCACACATGTACATGCCATCTTTTCCCGTGGAGAGCCGAACCACTTCCAATTCCTTCTGCCACCTATTCACAGAGGACTCATTTATCTTACAAAAGCCACATTTCTGATGCTGGAAGTCGTGGGTCCCAGTCTCTGTTGCACATAGACTTTGCAGTTTAGCTATTGGATTTCAAACAGGACTACAACATGATGTTCTCAATCATACGGTAATGATGTGTCCCTCCTTCAGTCAAGGAAATGAGCCTTCAAGGTAAATCACATGTTTATGCCATTGCAGTTTCCACAGGGAACTTGGATCCTTAGCTGTATATGGATATTAACAGAATGAAGGAAGGCTGTTAATTTTTCCATATAGGTGTGATCAGGGATGGGTACACGTGAGGGAGGCAGAGGAAGGGACTGAACAAAGGTTTACAAAATAGTTCATTTTTCTGCCCTCCTTTGCCAGATATGTCAACCCTCTCTATCACAGCTCAGCCGTATGGATAGTTGATTTCTCACCGCAATAGCAGAGGTGGAAGCAAACATCAGGCTGGGGACCAGAAAGTGTAGATGAGGGCAGAGTAGGGCAGCAATATGGTTTTACAGCTGGTCCAAGTTTCTGCTCCACCAGCAGTCCATCTGCTTTGGGAAATCCCTTTTCCCTTTTTTCCCTTTTCCCTTTTTTCCCTTTTCCCTTTTTTCCCTTTTCCCTTTTTTCCCTTTTCCCTTTTTTCCCTTTTCCTTCTCTCCATCTTTGCTGCATTGAGTCAACTGGCAGTACAGCTGCAGTGTATATAACCAAGGGAGCAGAAACCTCTGGTGCAGTAGTGGGACATTTAAAATGATAATAGAATGCTTTTAAGTGGTTCCCACCTAACAGCCCTAATTAGCAAGGCTCGTCCTGGATTTAGCAAAGCTGGGGACTGCTGAATCTCACCCTGCACAGTAATGTAGATGAGGACTGGAGGTTATTTTCAGTCTTGGGGTTGTTGCCTTGCACAGTGTCCTGTCAGATGGGTGAGCTCCCCAGACTGCCAGGGGCCATAGAGAAGAGTAAGCTGCTGCTTTGTGCCTTTTCCAGCTCAAGCTCTTCTCCTGCTGAGAGGGAGTGTACAATTTGCTTAGCAGCTGACGATTCAGCATAGGGCTTTTTGAAGAGTCTCTGTGTAATTAGTATGGCAAATTGGAGCCTCCCAGGAGAATACACAGCATCACGCTCACCAGCAACAAGATCTCAGCTCCTCAGTACAGAAGGAACCTCATTTAATGTATTAAATATTTAATTAATGAACTGAAGCTTTAATGAGGTGGTGATGAAGATGCCAAACAAGATACTGGGACAGGGATACCCCACCCCAGAGATAACAAACAGTTAGCTACTATTCTCCCAGTAGTATTTTTTTTTTACTGGCAGCACTACTGCCTGGGGAAGCTCTCAGTACCTTTAGGTCTCATTCTGCCTAGTTGAAGTGAATTGCACAGGTGGGATACATCCCAGATGTGGGCTGAAAAGCTTCTTTATTGCCTCTTTTATTGAGCTGGAATACATGAAGCAGCTTTGACTGGAGAGAACAAGAGTGCCATAGCCTCTCTGATGCATGTGGCTTTTTGCTAACATAAACAGAGATGGCATGAAAAATCATGTGGATAGGGATGCTATCATTAGATCATGGAAGATCCAGATTTCTTAGAGATGGAGAGGGAAAGGGGAGGTGTTAGGTTGAAATAGGGTCCTGTTTTTTCCTTGTGTTGAATCTAACGAATGCCACCAATGCTAAGTACGGTACAAGTACCAAAATGCTACTGGTATGGTCCAGGCATCTCCCCAGAGGTGCTGAGAGTGGACTTCTCATGTTTGGGGTTATTAACTGTGTAAGTGTTCATTTCTTCCCCTTCAGATGGGGTGCTGCTAGGATTGTACCTGAGCAATATCTTTTGAGTGGGTGAGGGTTTCCTACCTGAAGGGATGATGCCCAAGGAGCTAAAAGACATTGAGTGTCTTGCGCCTTCTTTCAGGCAGGAGGTGCTTGAAGAAGAGGCCATAGGGAATTCTGGTGATGTGACAGAAAGATGCAAGAGCCAAGATAATTCTCACTGTTTCCTCTCTGTGTGAGAATTGCTTTAGCTGATCATCCTCTGTTATGGGAACCTTGGGATTTAGAAAGGAATAATAAAAGATTAATCGAGAAACTCCTGAATGAATTCAATAAAAATGACATATGGAACATGCACCGTGATGTATTTATGATTAGGCTGGCAGATAATTGGAATGAGCAGATTCTGCCCCACGCTTGGTCTGGTCTGGTGTCTCAGAGATCCTTCTGGTATCAGTGTTTCCTCACAAAGGAAAAAAAATAGAGGAAAAGGGAAAGAGGAAAAAAAGGAGGCAGACCAAATGCTTCTCTGCTCACTTCAGGAGAAAACTCTGAGAAAGCTGCTGTTTAAAATACATTTCAGATTTCAGAATACAATCCTCTATGCTGCAGGTTTTGTCTTAACTTGCATATCAACACCCTTGAAACCCACGGCTGGGTTGGGATCAGGGGTCCTCTGAATGTTTGGCCTTTCTCTTCTTGCTTCCAACTGGTGTTTGTGAGTAGCCAGGCCCAGCATAATGGTTAAAGTGCAAAATTTAGTGCACACACACCCCGCTCCCAACTAGTACAGTTGCAGATCATTTCTCAAGAACAGCAACTCGAAGCCAGGGCCTCAGCTTAGAGCTAAGGCCCTCTCTTCCCCTGGGTGTTACAGCATATTTTGCTTGGACCTTGCCATAGATTTTGCAGAACACTGTTGCAAAGTCTACCCTCTGCAGCTTTGCTTTGACAAGCCTCTGTTCAACTTTCTTCAGCCTTTCTCTGAAAGGCAATGAGCTTGCTTTTGATTCAGGCCCCATTGCGGCCTCCCTGACCAGCTGCAGTATGTCAGCTCTGTCCCCTGGTCAATTCTTCATGCTGGCACCAGTCACACACTCATCAGGTTTGCAGAAGAGCATCTTTCTACCTTCTTCCCTGCTCCCTGCCAATATCTACAAAGGCACCTCTGTGTTCTGCTCTTAAATCCATCTTTATTATAATATATATTCTTCACCCTTCTCAAAGAAACTGAGCCAAAATAACCCACATCCATCCAAAAGCAAGATAAAGTTAGGCACTCAGTGTACAGAGGTCTTCCTGTTATGGTGACATGTATGGTTTCACTGCCTCCTTCTTCCTCATCCATCTCTAGCCACCCACCCTCTTGCCTCATATTTAGATTTTCCTTTGGGCAAAGACTATCTTTTTGATCTCTGTTTCTACGGCACCAAGTGGAATGGGACCTAGCTCCATACTTGATGGATCAGTGAGTGTTGCAGCTTTTGTGATAAGTGATAATAAAAAGTATTGACTGGTTCACAGCATGAGGCTGTGATGAAATGATGGAAGGTTATATTACATCTATTAACTTAGAAAGACAAAAAAAGAGGGGGAGAGATGCAAGAACATGTGGATTTAATTTATCTCTTTTTTTTCTATTTTTTTTTTTTTTTTTAATTATGAGCTGGATGGAGTTCTTCACTCCTAAGGACCCATACTCTGTTTTCACCCTATGTTATTATCCTGCCACCTTTTCTTTAAGGCCATATGTGGGGTAACTGTTCTTTGGAAAATTCCTCTGCAAGATCTCATTTCACCTACTTGGGGTGTTCCTAGATACTGTCCATGTTAGAGACATAGGTATGATTTCAGGATGAGTAACAATAACCACCCTAACTGAGTTAAATTAGTGGTGAACTTCATGACTGCTGGCATGTGCTAACAGTTTATTTACATAGCTTCTCATATGAACTTATACAGGCTTCTTGTAACTTTATTGCTAGTAATATCAACAGCATATGAGGTCAAGCTAGGTCCTATACATCCATGCTTCCTGCAATTTATCCTGCAGTTTAATTGCAGTGAAGATGTACCCTGTGTGAAAGAGAAGAATAGCCTTTACCAAGTATTTTAGCTTCTAGAACTGCCCCAAGCATGAGGTTTCCCATGGAAATGGTTCTCAAAGGGAAAACACCATTTTTTTCACTATCATAAATAAGACATAGCAATATTTGACAGCTTTAAAATGTTAGACTCTGAACACAATGTTTTTACTGGGATTGGTTCAAGCATTTGCACTTGCTGAAATTAATCAAAGAATGTTGCTGTATGTTTATTTGACATCAGGCAACACCTGCCCACAGGGCTGCAGTGCCTCATGGGACTTGTAGTTTGCATGCATTATACATACGTCTCTCTCACAGACGGGTCTGCTTGCCCAAAATACACTGCCAATAATATACTGAAGACCCTCTCTGACTGAGTTAATAGTGCAGGGTGGAAGTCAGAGAGCAGCCAGACATTAGGGAAGATCAGTTCCAGCACAGGTGCAAATAAGGCTATGAAACAGTCAGTACAATATCCTAAAATGAAATGTTTGGTTTTGGGGAATGTCAAAAGACATTGTTTGGATTGGAAAAATGGAAAAATTACTGTATTTCCAGTCATGTTTGTTTTTCTTTGCAAATGTTTCTTTGGAAAAGTATGTATAAATTAGGCTTTTAATTCAAAAAACTTGTGGTGTTTTTCATGGCTGGACTACACAGTTCTATTCTTAGCTTGCATAAGAGCTCAGATTCACAGTAGGTGTAATAGGATTGATTCCGTCTCAGACACCCCAGGGGTGGAGCTAACCTAATGATTAGTGACACAATTAATGAATTTTACCCCTCGTTGCATGAAAAGATGTGGGGTTTTCATTTGTTTGTTTTTTGTTTCTTTGTTTTGGTGTTTTGGTTTGGGTTGGGTTTTTTTTTTTGTATTCTGAGAAGTGATTTTTTTTTTTTTTGCTGGAATTTGGAAATCTTTCACGATGGGCAGAGAACCAACCTACTTGTTTTACGAACAGTGTAATTCTTAGTCTTCTCATATAGTCCATATCAGCAAAATTAAGAAAAAGAAAGCATCTTGCTTTCAATAAAACAACGTGGGAGGAAAAAACCCAACCCTTTCCCACCTTCTGTGTGCAGTGCTGCCACCTCTAGACTGGTGCACCTACTGTTAAGCAACGCAGCACAGCAACATTTTAGTAGAGCAACGAAAACTAGTGTCTTCCCTAGCTGACACTGGAGAGGCTGAAAGACATGAATTATTACTCTTGGAATTTTCCTGGGATGCGTAGGCTAAAATCTAGGAAGAGAAAGCAAGCCAGGAGGTCATAAATGACCGCAAGTGAGCAAGGCCTAAATTGTGTTTTTCATCTGAAGTGAGATGCCTTTCCAGGGATTCCTTAGACCTGGTCGCACATGAGAGCAGCTCTGTGCATACTGAGTGGAGCCCGTGATTAGAATGCACCTATTTAATCCTCTGAAGCTGCTGGATTAGGGTACGGCGCTCTGATTTATTTTGTCTATTTGGGCTGTGTACACACTGTGTAGAGGAATTTGGATCTAATCTTTGCCATCATCGTAATTAATTAGATGCTATTCTCCAGCATGTAATGGTGGCGATACAGCTTTTACGTGGATCTGTGTGTTCCTTGCATACTGTGCTGCGAGAGAGATCTGCTAGGGAGATATTTGTTAATTAATTGTTTAGCTCATCAAAACACCACGCTGGGCCAAATGCAGCCCTGGTGTTGATTTTAGCTGTCTGGCACCCAGTGAGGGATTTACCCCTGAAGTTTTTCTCCTGCTCATTTAATTTTTTTAATTTATTTTTATTTTTTTTGATTGTGCTGCAACTGGCAGGTAAATATGCATTTGTCCAAGTGGGCCAGCAGCAGGCATGAAGGGAAGGCCATCAGACAGCTATGTCCTAGGATATTAGTTCAGCTGTGTTATTCTTCTCTGAAAAAATCTTCAGAGGGAAGGAGGGATAGAGGGATGGAAAGTGCTTTTGCAGACAAAGAATCATAGAATCATAGAACGGTAAGGGTTAGAAGGAACCTCTGGAGATAATCTAGTCCAACCCCTCTGCCAGAGCGGGATCACCTAGGGCAGGTTGCACAGAAAAATCTCCAGGAGGGTTTTGAAAGACTCTAGAGAAGGAGACTCCACAACCTCTCTGGGAAGCCTGTTCCAGGCTCTGTCACCCTCACAAGAAAGAAGTTTTTCCTCATGTTGAAGTGAAACTTCCTGTGTTCCAGTTTGTGACCATTGTCCCTTGTCCTATCACAGGGAATCACTGAAAAGAGACTGGCCCCTTCTACTTGACACCCACCTTTCAGATATTTGTAAACATTAATAAGGTCCCCTCTCAGTCTTTTCTTCTCCAGGCCAAACAGCCCCAGGTCTCTCAGCCTTTCCTCATAAGAGACACAAACATGAAGTTGTTTTAAGAAGCTGAACCTTAAAGAGAAGGGGTGAGTTCCTAGGATCTAAGCAGATCTTCATCAATAAGTTTGTGATTCCTGGTCATTAACTGTAAGCAAGTATTCCTATGCGTAAGACTGATCTTCATCTGGCTGGGCAAGTGTCCCATGTACCTGTACATGTGTGGGTTGTGGCCAGGAATGCCTGAAGATGGAGATTAATTGTTCAAGGATGTACATGGATGTTTATTAATGAGCCTGTGTGGAAACCTAACAGGAACAAGGTATTTGTGCTGATGTATAAATCAGCCATTAGTGTGTTGGGAAGAGGAACACATGCATGTCACTGAGTGCATGTGATGGTGCATGAGGTCTGTCATGCAGAGCGCGGGTAGCTTGTATCATGTGTGGCTGCAGGCCTGCATGGCTGGAATTGTCTGTCCCTGTAGAAATGACGACTTGTCCACAGAGGTTTTTATTCATACATGAGTTTCTGATAACTGCTGTCAGTGTGCAAGTCTGGATTTTTACTGTCTCCATTTAGGGTGCCTCTCTGAATGTCCCTAGTTCCCTGTGTGCCCATGCAAACTGTGTGTACAGAGGTACCACAGGGAGTACCTTCGTTGCTGTATATGTGAAGTGTGTGTTGTGCTCAGTACTCCTGTGACTACACAGTGCTCTCTGTATCTGTACATGTGGAAGAGATAAACTCTTTCTGTCCACAGCAAACAAGCTCTCTAATTCCTCTTTCCTTCTCATTTTCTGCCTGTTTCCTGTGGCTCACAGAGCAGTGGCAATGGTGGTGGAGGTGCCAGTGAGGAAAGGTGTGTTGCTGGACCTTGTACTAACGAACAAAGGTTTGGATGGGGCAGCCTTGGCTGCAGTGACCATGAGATGGTGGAGTTCAGTATCATACAAAGAAGAAGCAGGGCAATGAGTAGGATTGCAACCCTGGATTTCAGGAGAGCTATTGTTGACCTCTTCAAAGACCTACTTGGAGGAATCCCATGGGTTAAGACTGTAGAAGGTAGAGGGGCTCAAGAAAGATGGTTAATATTCAAACACCACTTCCTCCAAGCTCAAGATAGGTGCATCCCAGGGAGGGAAAAATCAAGTGGGGGAGGCGAGAGACCTGAATGAATGAACAGGAAACTTCTAGAAAAAACTTGAATGGAAGAAGGAAGTTCACAGTATGTGTAAAAAGGGACTGGCCACTTGTGAGGAATATAGGAATGTTGTCAGAGTAAGTAGGGATGCAATGAGGAAGACTAAGGCACTCTTGGAATTAAATCTGGCAAATGATGTAAAAGGCAACAAGAAGGGCTTCTTCAAGTACATCAGTAGCAAAAGGAAGAATAGGGAAAATGTGGGCCTATTTCTGAAAGAGGTGGGTGCCCTGGTGACAGAGGATACAGAGAAGGTGGAGTTACTGAATATCTTCTTTGCTTCAGTCTTTACTGCTAACACCAGCCTTCAGGAATCCCAGTCCCTTGAGGTAAGAGTCTGAAGAAAGGAAGACTCTCCCTTTATTAATAAGGATTGGTTTAAGGATCATTTCAGCGAACTGGACACCCACAAATCCATGATCCCTGATGGGATGCACCTGTGGTGCTGAGGGAGCTGGCTGATGTTATTGCTAAGCCACTCTCCATCATTTTTGAAAGGTCATGGAGAACAGGAGAGGTGCCTGAGGACTGGAGGAAAGCCAGTGTCACTGATGAAAAGCAGCTTCGTGGATGACCTGGGAGGACTGGTGGATAACAAGTTAACTATAAGCCAGCAGTGTGGCTCTTGTAGCCAAGAAAGCCAATGATATCCCCAGATGTATTAAGAAGAGTGTGAACAGCAAGTTGAGGGAGGTTCTCCCCCTCAACTCTGCCCTACTGAGGCCACATCTGGGGTACTGTGTCCAGTTCTGGGCTCCCCAGTTCAAGAGGGACAGGGAACTACTGGAGAAAGTCCAACAAAGGACTATGAGGATGATTAGGGGACTGGAGCAACACTTTTATGAGGAGATGCTGAGACACCTGAGTCTGTTTAGGACAAAGAAGAGAAGGCTGAGAGTGGATCTTATCAATGTTTATAAATACCCGAAGGGTGGGTGTCAAGAAGATGGGGCCAGTCTCTTTTCAGTGGTGCCTGGTTACAGGACAAGGGGCCACGGGCACCGACTAGACCACAGAAAGTTCCACCTCAGCATAAGGGAAAACTTCTTCGGTGTGAGAGTGACAGAGAGCTGGAACAGGCTATCCAGAGAGGTTGTGGAGTCTCCTTCTCTAGAGACTTTCAAAACCCTCCTGGACATGATCCTGTGCAACCTACTATAGGTGAACCTGCTTTAGCATGGCAGTTGGACTAGATGATCTCCAGTTCCCTTCCAACCCCTCACATTCTGTGATTCTGTGACTTGTAACTACTTCTCTATAGCCACTTATGGCTGGATCTTCTTCCAAGGAAGATGGTAGACTGGCAGAAAAACACAGCATACATGAACTGGTGGATTTGTCTCACCCAGGTTCAAACCGGAGTGAAGCATCAGTGAACACAAGGTACCAGCTCCCAGAAGAACTCAAACACGTACCACTGACCGTAATGGAGCATATTGTGGAAGCAGTTTTTTTAATGATGAGTCTCACATGCAAATTTCCCATCAGGCCAGGGGCAGCCGTACTGGCACTTGTATTATGAAGCTCTGAGGGAGAACTGCATCTTTCCAAGAAAGTGCAGCACAATTACCTTTTTCAACAAAAGCAAGCTGAGAGAGGGGAAAATAAAGGAAAGAACAGGAAAGACACAGAAGTCTCATTCCTTTATGCACTGGATTCTTTGTAGTTTTCTTTAAAAAGGTTAAAGTTGTCTCAAGAAATGGGAAATTCTCTGAATCCTTTAAACTCTAGTCCCTTTTCTTCTTAAAGTGGCCTAATTCCAGGGAGCTTAAGGTCTAACAAGGGATTTGATCCAACCTCCATGTCTGTCTCTTTCTCTCTCACAGCAGGTTTGATGACAGTCAGATTGCTCATTTGTATTTTCTTTTTTGAGACAAAGCACTTTGGTTTCTCTGAGCTCTTCCAGCTGTCATACGTGTTCTTTCCTTTGCCTGTCTGGAAGACAACATTCCTAGAGAGGTAGCTTTACACTTTAATTATAAGAAAAGAGGTCAGAAAAATGTACTGAGTTAAGCTTTGTTTGAACACCCCTGAGGTGTGAAGATCTAATGTCTGAGGGTGACAACCAATCGAGCACGCCTGTGTTACTGCATGAGATGCTGCAGCCCTTGTCCCCATGATAGCCATAGGTCTCTTGTTAGGTCTTTACTGTTCTTCAGCAGGGGCAGCTGGTTTTCTTTTGCCCATGAGGCTCATGCATTCCTTCAGTAAAGATGTCCAGATTAGTAGGGCTCACCCCTGCCTTTCTATTGATAGTTTGCCTCTGTATAACTGACATACTTGTTTGCTCATGGCCATAGCAAAGCTAGCAACGTGCTAGATGGCACAAAGATGTTCCTGGGGTCCTTTCCAGATGCTGGGGAAGAGACAGAGTGTAACACATTTCTTTCTCTTATCTTTACACTGTGTCAGTCCCCAGAGCCATGAGAAGATTCGACCTGAAAACAGAGATAGGCAAAACCCTTTAACAAGCACCGAAAGAGGTGGGGCAGTGTCTGGGATGAGGAGAGAAGTGGAGAGTCAAAATTGTGGATATGTTTGATCCAAATCTGACAAAGACTTCTAGGAAAAAAAACCCCACCAAACCAAAAACAAACCACCAACCCCCCCCCCAAAACCTGGAGAGAGATAAGAATTACTGTAAATGTCAAAACATCTTGGGTTTAACTGTAGTGTTTCATTTCTGAAACACTCAAATGTTTAATTTGGCGTTCTTTTCACAGAAATATCTTTGTTTTTTGAAATGGCATTAACACTGATCTACATTAAAAAGAAAAGATTAGGCAGCAGTTTGAATAACCCAGAGAAGAAATAAAACATTGTATTTGGATTGACACAATTTGTGATTGGCCCAAGATGAAATGGTTATGATTTACTTTGCTGAAAACCTTTACAGTTTTGTTTCTGTTTGGATCAAACCAATTGTTTCTTTTACTGGGTTTTTCGTCGAGACACTGCAAGAAACAAGAAAAATTCTTCTTTGTTCCATTTAACCCCTGGCTATTCCATCTTCTCTTTATTCGAGCAGAAATAGACAGGCAAGCTAGAGTATCCAAAGAATGTCAGACTTGAGAGGTCCCAGCTCCCAGGTCCAAATCTACTTGGCTCGCTCCTGAGGTATGTACGTCCCTGATGATATAGAGCCTATTACAAAAAGACTGTATCCTCAAGACATCCTTTCCTTAAGTGACACCCAGTCTCCAGTATTTTTATAGGACAGCACTAATATTTCATAATGAGACACAGTAGGCACCAGCCCTTTAATAGACTTGTCAAGTCTCACGTATTCATGATGAAATTAACTCATTTGGTTCCTGCCTCTCATTCCCCCATTGGGGTGTCGCTAAGATGCAGATGTGCAGTGCCATGACCCTCTGCTGCTCCAGAAGGACATCCCCAAATGCAGCCAAGACGTCTGGTGCTTCCAAGAAGCCAAAGAGCACACATAGCTGCAGGGGTCCTGCAAACAGCCCAGCCTGTGCAGTGACTGCTGCAGAATGATCCAAGATCCCCTGTTCATTTCACCTCTCCTCCCTTGTCATGTCACCCAGTCAGTGCATGCATGCCTGTGGTAGCTCTGTGCTCTGACTCGGAACAGGGATGGGAGGAGACACCCTTTAGCCTGGGACCTTGCTCTGCTTTATCCAATGTTAGAAATGGTCCATTACCATTCCTCTCTACTTTGGATGGTTTGTCCAGTAGCGACTGCTGCCAACACCTCTCCTTCCTGAGGCAGGACCTTCCCAACACAGTCCGGTGGGGCAGCCCCAGCTCAGGACTTACCACAAGCACTTTGAGTGGGGCTTCACAGCTCACCTCCTCATCTGGGGTGAACTTGCTCCTGCCAACAGTAAAGGCTCAATGACAGCTATTCTGTTAGGCCTTCATTGACCTGGAGACTAGAATCTAATAATTTGCAGGCAGGTAGAGTGTTTGGAGGAAAGATACAAGGCCAGTGGTGGGAAGAGATTTGCAGGCTCTTAAGTGTCACCATACCAAGCAGCTGAGGGTGGCAGCGCTATGGCTGAGAAACTGGCTGCTCTCCTGATGCTGGGAAGCTTGTTGTGATAAAATCCCACATCTTTTAGAAGAAATAATACTAAAAGAAAACAAGATTTCCAGTATGTCACCAACACACTGCAGAATGGGCTGAGAGCGGCATTCCTCAACACAGTCCGTGATACCTACCATTAGGAATTCACATCAGCAATGCTCCTGAGAGACTCAAGCCCAAAAAAGCAAGAGGTTGGGAAGATAAGTTTGCCCTTCCAGGCTCTGCTGGGATTTGCTGTGCATGCCTTCAGATCACTTCATCTCTAGGGGGCTGGTGAGAGATACTCATCTAACAACATAGCATATTCTGTGATCAAGGAAGGAGGGAGGGACCAAAAGAAGAAGAGAGGATAAGAAATGGCTTTGGTTAGGTCTTGAGCCTGCTAAGTCATGCTCTTTTTCAGCTCTCCCTAGTGTGCTGGCAAGCAGTCCCCTGCCACCCATCCCTGTTTCTCTCACCTCTCCTTATTCCTGACTCAAGTCAGTGTCCTGCCATGTAACACAGCAGAGCCTGTCGTCATGCCCACGTCACCCGTGTGTGTTTGCGGTGAGGGAACACGTGTGCAATGGTGCCTGTGCTGTGGGCACTCTTGCACCTGGTCTTGTGTGAATATGCTACTCAAAAAGCATGCCAGTCCCTGTCTAACAGCTGGCACAACCAAAGAGCTTGCCTGCCTTATTAACAGTCCACTTATCTGGAATCTGCTCACCGAGCAGAAACTGCTCCATAAATCCTCCTGCAATTTGCATTCCTCTTCGCTGTCGCTCATTACCACTGACCTCACTTCTTCTGCTAGGGCTGATCAGCCTCCCACCGTCCTGCCTGCAAGACGCCTCTCCATTACCACAACCTATTAGCAATGGCAGCAGCAGTGCCTCTGCGAATGAACTCGTTGCTGCTGAGTCAGGAAACAGTCCCCAACTCAACTCGTCTCTCTTCGCTCCCTCCCCAGGCCCCGGGAGGGAGGCAGTGACAGAGAGCGCAGCTGAATTGCTCTCCCTTGCGTGTTTCGAGGCCAGGCTCTACGTTCCCAAGGAGCTCAGCGGGGTCGTTACCGGACTTGCACTCTTGCAGGCAGGGGTGTGAAATGAGGTGCATCGGCTGGAAGCATCTGAAAACAGAAGTGCTTGCTAATCAGCTGTGGGGTTTCTCAATTATCAACTCACCCACTTGGTGCATGTGGATGCAGGTTTCCAGTTTAATACCTGACTCCTCAGTGTGTGGGAAACATGTCTGTTCTGCTTCCTTCCTTGGGAGTAGAGGAGAAACGAGTACGTACAGACACACACGTCTCACCAGTCACAGCCTGAGAGGGTGCATGAGGAGGCTGAGACAGCTCAACCTGCTCTGCCGTGTTCACCCATCTGAGACCAAAGCAGTTATCTATGCTAGGTGCTTGTGATGGGCAGGTCAGGGACAAAGCAAGCAAGGGTTCATGTTAGTGCTCTCCTTCCTTTGTGCCAAGGCAGCTGGAAGTGTAGAGGCTGATGACACCTCCTCTCTCCTTGCAAAGGCATGGCAGGACCAACTGAGTGCTAGGCTCCCATCAGAAAAGGCAAAGGCATGGCCATGCTCCAGTCTTTTGGTCCTGCTCAATGCTGCCGTGAAGGGGCTTATGTTGTATTTATATACCGAACCTGTTACGCTATCCCTTCTGTATCATGCTGGGGCTCTCATAGCAAAGCACCGCACAGGGTGTTTCCCAAAGCCTCAAAATAGTCATGTAATGCTCTAGTTTTTCAGTTCTCCAGACAGGGTTGAAATCTTAAGTGGCCAGAGTGGCTGGAGGTATGCTCTGACTCAGAGCATGCTGGAGGAAAGGAGCTGTCTGTTTTGTTTAAATCCAAGTGTGATGCTGTAAGTTTTAGAAACTGAAACATGATTTTCAGGTGAGTCCCTTATGTCTGATTTCCCGTAAAGGTCCAAATGTATTGTGAGTTGTATGGAAATCGCTTATATTGCCTTTACTCTGTAAAGAAGCATTCATTCCATAATGTAAGGAAGGGTTTTATTTTAGTGGGAATGAAGGAAGGGGTGTGGGTAAAGAAAAAGCCTCCTAGTATTCTCCAAGCTCTTTTCCCTTTGGCCCAGGCAAGCAAAGCCTTTCTTTGCAGGGGGAGAAACATGTTTACTTAGTATAGCAGAGGGACCAAGATGCAGCCTCATTAAAACACAGCTCACGTAGAGTCAGGGGTTTCATATATAGCTTTTTCTTTTTTTTTTTTTTTTAACCTTCCCTGTCTTGATGGAAACAAAAGGAGGAGAAGGGAAAAAAAAAAAAGAAAGAAAAGGAAGGAAGGAAGTGAATTGCTTAATGGAGGTGCTCTGCCTGCATATTTAATACACTGATTTTATTGAATAGAAGGTGAAAAAATGCACCTTGTTTGTTGCTTGCCTGTCAACCCATGGCAAGAAGGCATCCTTTCCCCTGGCTGGTGCCTTTTATTAGTCAATGGTTTCCAGAGTGTAATTATACCATAGATCTGAGATGCATTATACACACAATTACAATTCCCCAGCCGAGCCTGTTATTTATTAACCGGGGAGATATTTGTTCAATTGTTTTGGAGGCCTAAGGTTTTCCTTTGTTTCTTTCTCTTTCCTTTTCTTCCCTCCCTCTTAAACCATAACACAGATCCTTGCAAAAGGTCTGTCCTTTGTGATTCAGCTGGAGCAGGGTGAATGGCCCATTCTCTGTTAGCCCACCATGTCACCTAAAAGCTTTGGCAAGAGGAGCTGTAGTGTGGGGCTGCATTTGCAGGGGCAGAGAAGAAAGCAGCCAAAGCTCGCATGCGAAGTTTTCTTTGCTGGGATCTTGATTTCATACAAGTGACCTCTGGGCTTTACAGAGCCCCTGTAGGGGGACTGTTTGTGACTAAAAGGCTGGCACAGCCTTGCCAAAATCTAATCCCTCCTGTGCACTTGTGTAGGTCAGAGTCCCCTATTTATGTCTAGGTCAGCTTTGCTATGCCTGGTTAGCCACCCAAAGCCTGTTTTGACTTCTTGTGCATTGAGAGTGCTTGAGAGCATCCCTTAGTAAGATAGAAACTACAGATTGGCCTAATAGTTGAAAACTGCATTTTAGGAGTCCTTTAGTGCAAACAGCATCTCTTTCCAGATTTTGTGGGCCACTCTGGATGTGCAGAAAGAACATCTCGGCTTGCAATATTTTATCAGCTTCTGTTCCTTATCTCAATAAGAACCCAAAGGACAAAGGAGAATGGCAACAAAAATATAAAGACAAGGTTACTGGCTTAGCCAAGCATTTTAGGGCCACAGAGCATAACATAATTGGCCACTAGTTGGTCAGAGCAAGGGTCCACCTTGTCTCATCCTGTCCTGTTTCTGACAGCAGCTGGTAGCAGCAGAATGGGAAAAGAATATAAAAAGCTTTGCAGCCACTCTTCCTTCAGAAATATGTTTCCCGAAATGTAGTGAGCTCTGTTAAAAATGCATCCCATCCATCTATCATCCCAGGTGCTGTCCTGCTGGGATTTTTCCATTTCCACAATATCCTCAGTTTAATAAGGTGACCAGAACAGGGCGAGAATCATTTCCTTGTTATTAATTATTACCATGACTGCTGTACAGCAGTGTGCTCAAGGGTGTAGAGCTATAATACCCAAGAACCTCCTCCTGAAGGGCATTTTATCTTCTTTTACATTCCTAACTACTTGTATGTCAGGCTTGCCCCCTCAGCTTCCTCTCAAGCTGTGCTTCAGTCCTTCTCCCCTTGACCTTGTATAACTGGCCACCATGTCCCTAGATCCTCCTGGCATGTGTTTTATCCCTTCTTCAGACTCTGCCTATATAGGAACATGCTTCTAATATGGCTACAGAGGTAGAGTTAAACTGATAAGGTTTACAGGTATAATCCTTGTGCAGAGTGCAGTTTATTTTGCTATTAGAGACACCTATTTCAAGTTAGCTGATGTCACTTGGGAAGGTGTTTGCAGTACTCCAGCCCTCTGTCTCTAAGCCCCCTTTTCTCATAGGGGGATAGTGGTGTTCATGCTGGGATTCATTCTGCTAAATTGCGTATCTGCATCCCCACTGACATAACTGCTGGAGCTTTCCCTTGCAGACAAGACCGCAGATAGCGCTTTGGGTTCTTGTTTCAGTGTGGCTGAGAGCTGATGCTGAAAGCTCTGGTGTTTGGTGTTTGACAGATAGTACTGCCACCACAGCCACCCCTTGGTGCCTGCCCCACTCTTCTGATGGATGTATCTGCCTCTGGAACCAAAAAAAGGCAGAGAGACCGCATATCTGCTGGCCAGTCACTGCAGCTGGCAGCCCAAGACGCTGACAGAAGCTGCTGGTGAAGGTGGGTTTGAGCTGCCACTGGGCTAAAGCCCAGGCAAGTTCTTCTGCAAGCAATGGTGGCAAGCAGACTGACTTTGGAGCAGGCAGCTAGGAGGATGTGACTTCTGAGACCACCAAGCTGTTTGCTTATGTATGCCCAAGTCAGATTCCCAGAGCATTTTCTGCTGTTAGCTTACAGACATCCTGGCAGTATTTTCTCCTGGCAAGGAAGGATAGCAGCTAACAAAAAGAAATCTTAGGAGAAACAAAGCAGTTGTTGTTTTCACGTGAGTGAGGAGCTGGAATGCAGTCCTAGTTTGCACTTTCTGAAAGTGGCTTCGTCTTTACAAACCTCTTGCACCTATGCAGTTACAGTGAGTTAAGAGCCTAACTTTTTTTTTCCTAACAAAGACATGGTCTGCTAGGGGCTGGGTTTTGCTTGTTTCCATTTACACTGACAATATGCTTGAAAGGGAAGCAAGATGAGACCCTGCTATTTGGAAACGGCATCTGTATTTTACTCCATTTCATTAAGTGAAATGCAATGTCCATAAACTACATTGTGCACAAAGGTCTCTTTCTCACCTTGATGCATAGCAGAGTATGGTGTTGATGACAGCTCCCGCATCTATTGGTTTTCTCTGCCAGGCTAAATCCAGTTGCAAAAAATGATAGAAATAACTTTTAAAGGTCTCCGTTTCAAGTCCCAATACCTGTCCTATGTCTGAAAGATTGTAAAGATGAGATACTGGGTGAAATGTGATGTGTGCACAGCATGTATGATTTAAGATAGTGAAACCAAAAGAAATATGAGAAAAACAGGCCTGAATTTCAATATGCATCTTTAAATGTCTACTTTGTAAGAGTTTCTAACTCTTCAACCGAAGCAATTATTTAATAAATCCATTTGCTCCTGGTGCTGAATTTGAAAATTGAATTCAGTAATTATACATCAGCCAGTGGCAATCTCCATACATAACCCTAGCTGTGGAGCAATTCTGATACCTTTATACTAGATCTTACAAAACCTTAGGACTGGAATCAAGACTTATGACTAAAATTAAGACTGCTAGTCACTACATTCCACCAGATGTAAAGAACAAAGAAAGAACCGATTAAATTAGTAAATATTTAGGTTTTCATTTTCCTTTGTCAGTCTCTGGCACTTTCTGTCTGTCACCTGCAGCAGATGCAGTTCGTATCTCAGCTGAACACACAAATGGTGCAAGTTCATTTCGGATATGTTTATTTGTTAGGCATCCATTTGTTTGCATGAGTTATATGCCTTCCATCAATTACACCGTACGTGGTTCATTATGTGAGATCATTTTGCAGTAGCATAGGAGCGTGAACTGTAGTGGCTGGGGGATATGTTGCCGCTGCTATTCAGAGAAAATAACGGGAGTGGGGAAACCTGCACCATCATTGTTTTTGTAATTGTTGGTTTGACACGATAGTAGTTCAGGTGTGGAAATTACAAACAGTAATAAGGTATTGTAGGGCTAGAGTTTGAGTTTTATAGGGGAGTCCGCACTTCTCAGGATATAATGCAGAATTCTTTCAAGAACAGGGGGACTATGGTTTTCATGGAAGACATTTTGCTTTCATTACGAAAATGTTGCTGCTCATTTCCTTTTGGAGGCTTGCTATTAGAATGACTCCCTGAATAGCAATTACAGGAGAGCTACGAAAGTTTATAATTTTTGATTCAATGCGACCACTTCACTAGTATTAAACATTCTTATAGAAATGCCACTACGTACTGCACATACAACGATTAATTTGTCCGTGACCAAATCAGCAACAATGTTCTTAGACACATATATCTTAGGAAGGGGAAGGTGATGACTAATTAGCATTAGGAGTATGATCAAGGGTTTATATCTTGTAGCGTCTTAGATCAAAGATGATGTGAGCTTGGTGTTCTCAGCCTGGATCCCTATGGGCATGTGTCTACGTTAGGAAGCCACATTAAAATCTGGCATAATTCAATATGATTAGCTGGTTCTGTTCAAGCAAAAGCTGGTTTAACAGGGTCTCAGAAAAGTGGAGAGAGAGGCTTCAAATTCAGGATAAGAAGCAGAAGTGTGTGAGGGGAGCTCAGGGATGGAATAGCAAGGGGAAAGCAAGGAAAACAGGCACAGCTATTAATGGGGACACCAGCTCTGGGGTAGAGGGGGAGCTACAAGGCAGGAATGAGGGGTACCAGGAGCAGGGTGGGTACAGAGACACAGAGATGCAAAGGTGGTGGGAAAGGGGGAGTGTGGTGCTACAAATCAGAGGACAGCTGACTGCACTCTAATTAATGAAACAAGTATTAAGGAGTGTGAAGTCACCTCAACACCAGCTCACTAGATGTATGGGATTAGTTCATATAACAATGAAAGGGTAATAACAGGCATTTAATTGATGTGGTTGGTGAACTAGCTGACCCTTCAGCCCAGTGGGCATTTAGATCATGTTCAGAGCAGCACTGAGTCTAGCTAGTTCTTTATCTGGGGTGGGAAGAGAGGAATAGGATGGAGGAAGGGGAGACTGGCAAGAAATATTTAATGAAAAGCAAAATGTAGTAATTACATGCTGCGTTCTCTTTTTTTCCCCTGATGTTTTAAATCAGGGGTCAGGATCATTGCCATCCACTGTCTTTGTGCATCAGACCAGCTTGATGTCTTGCCTTGTGACAGGGTCTAGTATCAGATGCCCGAGGAGGTACAAGAAACCCCAGAGGGCACAGATTCAGCTGCCTAAATCCAGGCTACCTTTCTCCACTGACTACCTAAAGACACCCACAGACAGATGGGAAGTTCTCTAGCCACTCCAGCTGCCTCTCTGGAAGGAAGGGCTCTCCCATGGGGTTTTTTTTGTCACATCCACTCAGCCTGTACAGTCATCTCAGCAATCCTGGGGCATTTCAGATAGTACCATAGTCTGATGTTTATACACTTGAATCACTCCCCAGATGTCTCCAGGATTTGTTCCTGTTCTTCCAAGTCCAGAAAAATACCTAGTCCTTCTATTCCTCTGTTGCAGTTCCTTGGACCAGGTAATATTCTCAAGGCTTTCTGTGGTTGTGGTGGTAAGGAACAAATGTGCTGAGTGGCATGTCTTTCCAAGCCTTCTCCCAAGCTGATGGTTTTCCTTCAACACATAGTCCCCTTGTGAACTGTGATTCATTGTCACAGTGTATCTGCAAGGGTGACATAGCTTAGGCACTCATTTCCACTTGGCTGTGTAGTCCTGAGGGACCTGTCCATGGAGAACTCCAAGGTCTCAAGTGATTTCTTCACCTCTTAGACAAAATCTGTTGGAATCAGTAGGACTATGCTTAAGGACTAATTAAAAAAGGAAGGACAGATCCTCCTGTTCAGAGTTTTTACCTGAGTTGCAAGAGGAGCTGGGATCTGACATTGGGAAGGTGTTTTTTTTTTCTTGAGTCCTTTATGTTTATGTGACTTGATGTGACTCGTTGAGATCACCCCAAGCAGCAAACTAAGAGAGCCTTCAAAAACTGTGGAGGCAAAAACTGTCAGTACTTCTGCCCTGCTTGGGACTGACATTGGAATACTCTCTTCAAGGAGCCATTTTATTCTAAAATGTACTTATTTGTTAACTGTTGTCGTTCTTAGTAATGCTTTGCAGCTTGCCCCACAGAGTTTAGTGGTGCTATGTAGAGCAGAGTAACGTCCCACTCACTGAGTGGACTTTTTGGAAGCAGCTGAGTGGAACTCAATTGTAATGAAAATTGACAGAAAAATGAATGCTGAAGCTCCTAAGCCGTTCAGGTTCTTTTGAACTTCCCACAAGACCAAAGGTAGTAGGACTGGTCTCTATTGCAAGGGTGCCGAATTACAGATGTTCCTTCAACAACATTCAAGCTACACTGTCATTAGCATGTGCCTGCAAACATTCCTCTGCCCGTTTGCATGTGCACAAAAACGCAAAGGAATTCACTATTAAAATATTAATATAAGGAAGAATAACCCTAATGAATGTAAGATTAGATGACCCACATTGTAACAGCCATTATTTAGTCTTGGTACAGTGATTGTCTGTTGCTGGCAGTACCATTTATTAAGGCTGTGGTACTACCTGACTGGCTTCAGGGAGCAGAGGCTGTGACCCTAGCTAGCTTCTGGATAGAAGTGTTTAGGAAAACTGCCAGGAAACAGCTACTTGTTGGAGAACACTGATTTTCCCATCCATTAAAACCTAAATACTCTGTGGGAAGATAGCAGATGCTGTGAATTTCTGAAGAAATACTACACTGGAAATGGTCTGTAGTGTGGGCATCCATAATGTCCCAACCTTGGTGTCTTCAGCAGGCAGCTGCACAGCTGGCATCCCTAGGGCAGCAGTCTAGGACTTAGACCACAAGTCCACAGGGAAAAGTGAAGAGATTTGTGGATGTCCCATGCTGTGCAGGGGGGCTGGCTGACTGAGGGGGAACTGCTGTTTGAAGGGATTTGTTTGGCAGAAGATCAGGCAGCCAGAACCCCTGTCATGATGGAGAATGGCAATGGAGATCTGGAGAGATGACAAACGACACTGAGCCTTCTGCATAGAGCGTGATGAGGGCAACAGACTGCCACAAGTAGAAACCTTCACTTCTGAGCACTTCTTCCAGACTGGACATTTTATTGCCTCATCATCACCTGTACAGAGGAAAATGAAGGGCCAATGAGTCTTCTTGGGAAGTGATTGCTACAGCGCCTTTTGATTGAGTGTTGCATTATGTTGAATTGAGGCCATTATTATTCATGAAAAGACATCCTAGAAAGCTTCAAAGAGGGGTGGAAAAAACCTTCAGGTTTTAAGACTAATTAGAGGAGCCTGTCTCCCAGGTGTGAGGTGTTTATCTGTAAAAAGCAGGAGATAGTGTAGTAAAGAAGAAATACACACTGGAGACTAGAAGATCCAATAAATGGTTGAATGGAATAAAAAAATAAAAGGAGGAGGAGGAGGAAGAAAGAAAACCAGCAACAAAAAGGCAGATAATAAAATGAGATGTTTGCATTGAATATGAAGGGTTTGCAAAACATCTCAGAGTTTATTTCCAAACCTGCAAAAAAAATCTCTGAAAATAATACAGTAATGTAGAGCAATAAGAAGGTTGGGGTTTTTTTTCCCTCTTCCTATTAGCAGTTTGTCAACTCCATATTTCTCTTTCACACCAAACAGCACTTGTTTCATGACAGCTCAGGGCTGGCTTCAAGTATAGCCAAAATGGGCTGTTCCTGGAGCTGTTGCGCTACCTTAACCAGGCACTGACTTTAGTCATGCTGCTTACTTTACCACTGTGTTTTCCTGGAGGTTGTGGGGCTTGCTTCCCTCAGGAACATTGTCTGCTTCAGCTTGCACCCACTCAACAGAGAAGGACAGAGGTGGATGATGTGGTGCCAGTCTATCCTAGCATAAGTACTTGCTGCCATCCTTCCCCTGGCAGCGTCAGGAGAATCGCCTTGGCTCCAAGACCTCCCCCCAATACACCATTTCTTTTTTGGTTCCTGTGGCTGGGCTCATCCTTCTAGTGACCTCAGATGAGTTTTACTGAGTGGAGGAGAGAAGGGGCATCTGGGACCAGAGAGGCCACTTTTCTGTGTGGTGCCATAGCTGCTGCTGCTGCTTTGTATTGTCAGGTGTGCAATATACCTATAGCCATGTGGCTGTAGTGCTGTGACAGATTTTTCTATACACGTACCTTACAGTTTTCCTGCTGCTTTCTCCCCACTCTCTTGTGATTTAACGATTTAAGGTGTGGAAATGGATGTGAGAGAATGGATGTGCTTTCATAGCTGGCTGAAGTGACAGCTGGCCAGCTATAATTGCCCTATGGTGTGCTCCTAGAAGGTAGTTTAAGTGAAGAGATTTTATTTTTCTGTCTCTATGGACATGAAATGTGGACATCTTTGCTTCTATGGTTCAGCTGATGAACAGTAACTTAGTTAAGCATCAGAAACTTGACCACTTGTGATTGTCTGCCCATAGCCTCTGCTAGTGACAAGATTACATGAGGGAGCAGAAGGGAGAGCAGAGTGGGGATTTGACTCTTTCCACCATAGTGCTTTGCACTACTCCTATCACCCACGCAATCTTTCTCTGAACATCACTTCAGAGCAGAATTTAACAGAGGAGAAAAAAAAAAAAAAAAGCAGGTTTTTTCAGTGTTTTTTTTTCCTTGTAGAGCATTCCCTTAGATGACTACAGAGAAATGCATTCAAACAGAACATTAAAGTTAAACGAGGCGGTACAAGGCTGTATTTAAAAAATAACAGAAAAACGTCTCAAATTCTCTTTTGATAGGAGTTGGGCAGCTATATAACCCTAGCAGGTCGTCATTCTAATGACAATCCCCAACAAGAAACATAGCCTGATAACGTGCACTAAGACAGAAGATGAGAGCTGTATGAGCTGTATTCACAGGCACGAGGAACAGCAGGAGATAGCTGTTGCACAAAGATGCTTATTCAGAGAAGTTAAACCCCTCCATCTTTCCTTGAACTTAGCATAACTAGATGCACAGCAAAAAATATCTACAGCGTAGGACAGAAATTAACATTAAAGATGTAATACCATCATAGAGTTACTGATAAACCTTCACCTTTCATACTTAGCTAATTTCTCATCAGCTTTGCTTAAAAAAGAGAGAAATATAGCAGGACTTGGAGATAGGCAGTGAAAATGGTTTGGAGGCTTGCAAGGATTTTCAGATAAGGAGAGACTGAAAAAGTTGAAGAAAGATCTTGTTCAGAGAAGAGATGAATAAGACAGGGTATGTTAGAAGTATATAAATAATAATATTTTTAAAGGTTGTCAGTAACTGGACAAAAGGGTATCCTTTTAAATTAAAAGGCAACAGAGATCTAAGTGTGGAGAATAACTTTTTTTTTTATGATACCCTATTAAACCGTGGAACTCCCTGCTGCAGGGTTTTACCCACTGAGCTCACAGGTTTATTAAAAACAAATAAACAAATAAAAAAAAAAAGCAGAGGAAAAAAAAATGAAGCTATTTCTGTGGATAGTGAGAACATTCACAGTTACATTAGAGAAAATAAAAAATTTATAAGAAATACTAGCCCTTGAGATTCAGGGCATAAATCCAACCGCTAACTGCCTGGGGTTATAAAGAAACTTCCCCAATGGATATATTAGTTAGTTCCCATTTTAAGTGTTTTACATCTATCCTTGATGCTAGCCACTGCCTGAGACAAGGTTTTGCAACAGTTGAACAATGGGTTTGATTGGCTATGAAGGTTGCTATGTCCTTGGAAAGTGTTGCAGCTCTCTCCCTCCCTTCCTTACTGTGTCAGGAGTTCCAAGATAGCCAGTGTGTCTTTTCTGCTGCACTGGCCTGCACTGGAGAAGCTGAGCCACTGCCGGCAATTAAAGATGTTTAGCACTTCCCTGGTTAGAGTAATCACTTGGGGGAAGTAATTGCAACAACTTCTCACCCTGGAAGGAAGGTGCTATGTTGTTTTTGACCCCAGAAACAGTTGTGGCTGGTGTACTAAGAAACATCAGTCTCTTAACAGTGAAGTTGTCGTGTGAGTGGTTCAGTGTGTCTTTTGCAATGGGCCAGCTACAACTGCTCCAGGAAATGTTCTTACTTCTTGGCCATCTCATTGCACTGATTCAGAGATAGACATGTGCCAGATGCATTGCTGTACAGGACATGGAATTGCCATCCATGTGCCCTCAGCAGTTGAAGTGATGAATCTAAGAGGAGAAGCAATAAAGTACTCTGTTCCTTTCTAGAAGCAGAAAGACTGGAAAATGTAAAAGGGGATATATTCTTAGAATGTAGAAAAAGGGAGATAATATTTTCCCTGCAGGCAAATTCTGTTACATTGCCCTAACCACCAGATTTCACATCCTCATGGAAGGACTGTTTGCCTACATAGACATACTCATGCAGATGTCCTTACCTAGAAGAAATGATCCTACAGGAGGCTGGTGGGTTACTCTAGCGAGTTAATTTACTCTTTAGATCTCTTCACTATGAAACTGTCTTAGTTCCTAACTTATTTCTTTACCATCACATAATGATACTGGTCATGGCTGGAAAGGGCTGTTCGAGTGCACAGGTCCTCCAACCTCCACCATAATCACTTCTACATTAGATTCTGCTTTTGTCCTCCTTCTATATAACATTTGGGGTGAGGGTGGAAGAGAAGTGTGGGGAAAGTTTTTCTGCTTTTAAACCATGCATTAATTTCCTGGTTCCTTTCTCAGTTCAGTATGGTCTCCTGGCTTTCCATATTCACTTGTGCATTCAGTTCACCCCCTTCTTACTGAAACCTTTCTGACCTTGGATGTAACCCAGCATGTTACACCCTCACTCAGATAAACACCTAAACTTAGGCTGAATAGCTAAGCAATGGGGCTTCAGATTCAGCAAACCAAGACTGGCATTTAGACTTGCCCACAGCTTTTACCCTGCATGACCAACAGCAACCAGACTGGGCTTGCCTCAGTCTTTATTGGCAAGGGCTCTAGCCACACTGCTCAAGTTGCATAAGGCAAGAGTGAGGACTGGGAGAAGGAAGATCCACCCACTGTGCATGAAGATCATATTCGAGAACATCTAAAGAACCTGAAGGTGCACAAGGCCTTTGGACTCAACGAGATCCATCCCCAGGTCCTGAGAGAACTGACAGATGAAGTTGCAAAGCCACTTTAGCCACTTTCCACCGTATCTGAAGTCATGGCAGTCCAGTGAAGTTCCCACTGGCAATGTTTGACACTGTCCCACATGATATCCTGGTCTCTAAATTGGAAAGATATGTATTTGATAGGTGGACCACTCGGTGCATAAAGAATTGGATGGATGTTTGCACTCTAAGAGTTGTGGTCAACAGCAACCTTGATAGGCTTGAGAAGTGGGCCCATACCAACTTCATGAAGTTCAAGAAGGCCAAGTGCAAGGTCCTGCACCTGAGTCAGGGCAATCTTAAGCACAAATACAGTCTGGGCAGAGTATATACTGAGCACAGTCCCGAGGAGAAAGACTTGGGGGGTGCTCGTTGATGAAAAGCTCAACATCAGCCAACAATGTGCAGCCCAGAAGGCCAACCATATCCTGGGCTGTATCAAAAGAAGCATGGATGGCAGGTCAAGGTAAATGATTCTTCCCCTCTATTCTCCTCTGGTAAGACATCACCTGGAATACTGTGTCCAGCTCTGGAGCCCTCAACACAAGGACAAGAACCTGTTGGAGCAGGTCCAGAGGAGGGCTACAGAGATGATCAGAAGTCTGGAACACCCCTCCTACAAGGACAGACTGAGAGAGTTGGGACTGATCAGCCTGGAGAAGGTAAGGCTCCAGGGAGATCTTATTGCAGCCTTTCAGTACCTGAAGTGGGCCTACAAGAAAGCTGGGGAGGGACTTCTTACAAGAGTATGCAGTGACAGGATGAGGCATAATGGCTTCAAACTGGAAAAGGGTAGATTTAGATTAGAAATTAGGAAGAAGTTCTTCACTATGAAGGTTGTGAGACACTGAAACTGGTTGCCCATGGGAGCTGTGAATGCCACATGCCTGGAAGTGTTCAAGGCCATTTTGAATAGAGCAACCTGATCTAGTGGGAGGTGTCCCTGCCCATGGCAGAGGAGTTGGAACTAGATGATCTTTAAGGTTGCTTCTAACCTAAACCATTATATGATTCTGTGACCCAATACTGTATGTCTCTATGTGGGCAGCTGGGCACCTTCCACCATGCCTGACTACATCCTCACAGAAGGGGGCCAGGGACGCCCCTGTTTCCCTGCCTTTTCCTGTCTCCTCATTCAAGTTACTGTCTAAACACCTTACAAGTATTACCATGTCCTTCCTGCTTCTTCTGAAGTGGTTTATGGGCATCACTGCTCTCTCTTACCACTACGGAAATCAAGATTTAGAACAAGGTTGACTAATGGTGCCCCAGTTATTCATAAAAACTGTGCCAGGGCTGAAAATAAATCCCAGCTCTCTACCTTCTCCGTGTAGTGTTTTGACTGCAAGACTGGGTTAACCTTGGAATTTCCCTTTGCCTGCCTTGCTATACTTGGATATATGAATTTACGTTTACCTGTTTACACTGTATTTGCCTTCTTTCACACCACAGTTTTCTGTTGGCATCACTGTGGTGGAATATATTGGAAGATGTTGCTTAAATGACATCCCGTGGAATTGAATGAATCATTGCGTTCTTCCACTCCAAGTCCTTCAAGGTTTTCTTAGATGTGGTTTTGGTTTTAAAGTCCATGAACAGGGCTAGAGCTGTTTTCCTAAGATGTGAATCTTTTCTGAAGATAGTGTTTGTCTGGGGGTCAGGCTTACATGATAAGTTGGAATGAGCCTGAGCTCTTCAGTTTGATTCCAGTTTTGGTGGCTATCCCATACGAAAGTTGTCTGGATGACAGGGCTATTATTCATTACACTGCAAATGCAGGAGTGTTGCGTGACACTATGTTCTGAATGAGAAATTTCTCATTGTATTAGGCTGCTCACAGTTCTGGCCCCATAATTACCACAATAACCTGGTACTGAGCCCCAGTCACCTCCCTGTCCCATCCTTTACCTTTCTCATACCGCAGAAGAATGGAGTTTGTCTCAGTATAAAGAAGGAAGCCTGAACACACTTCAAAGTATCAAGCTCCCAATCAGGGCAGAAAAAAATGGCTTTGGCAGAGTGCCCTTGCTTGGCACTGGTCAAGAGAAGCATATGGAAAAGGGGAGTGAATGAGGAATTCTCTGTCTAGAAGGATCAGTACATGGGGTGGAGTCCTGCAAGACAGGATTTTAGACAAAAGTTCACCACTGTTCAACGTGCCCTGTGCAAACCTGAGTGCTCCCACACTTCTGAACTTTCCTCTGGACAGTGTTTATCAGGAGGGCAGTGCAGGGAGCATAGTTTTTCCCACCCTTCTTCCCACTCCCTTTTTCTTGCTCTCTTGTTTTACACTCAGACAAGCAGAATCTGCAGCAGTTGGCAATTTCAGCTGCTGATCTGTTTTGCTCCCCCCCGCCCCCGTCCATGTTTGACAGTTGTCTGTGCTCAGCCAGTAGCTGGTTTATGCTGTGGGTTTGCATTGAGTGACCTGCAGCCTCAGTTTATGCGTATTTTGTTCTGGGAGCTACCTGCAAACTCTTTGCTGTGACTAGTCAATATTCATGATTCGATATTCGGGTGGCATGATTGGTCAATGAGGTGACAGAGCCGTGCCTTTGTTCCCTGATTAGATAGCTGAACCTTTGTTAATTACTTCTGCCAGAAATGAAGTCTGTTGTGTGATTAAGTGGTTCTAAGCTACAGGCCTGAGATTTACTCTCTGTGAACTCTTGTTCCAGTGGGACTTTGCACGTGTGAGGGCTCTCTAAAGCAAGTACAAACAGAGCATAAAAATGGCTGGAGTCATACGCTATTTCTAAGTTATTACAAATGGTTGACTTACATGTCTTTGCTATACATTTGGCTCTAGTAATGAGAGCCTGCCTTTCATAACACAAGCCCTCTTTTGGGACATGTCCTCTCAGGATGTCTGCACTACCAAAGCCACATCACACGTGGAACAGACTGGATAAAATCCCTACACCAACACAATAGCAGCACATAATCATGCACTGACAAGCAGATGGAGTGAGCTGAGAAGAAAACAGCATCTCTCAGATCTGAGATCATGTGCACTGCTGCATTAGCTCCTGTTAGATTTTTGGTCTGGATTGGATGTGGGGAAAAAAAGTAGCTGTCTGTTGAATTAGCCAGAGTAGAAGCTGCAGAGTCTAAGCTGGTTTTTAAGGGTTTTATTTTTTATGCTGTCTTAATGCCACATAGTGGAGGACAGATGGTTTCTGGTACCATATACAGTCCTTCAGAGCAAAGTTAAACCACCAAAATGTTCTGGACAAATTTTCAACCGGCTGAATGGATACATACTCGTGGCTTCTTTGTGTCATGTGGCCACAGCATTTTTGACCCAGTAGTAAAATAATGGATGCTGTGTATTATCAACTGTGCTCAGAGCCTCAGTATTATACCAGAGGAGTAACTGAACACTGAACTATTTGGGTGAGATATATCAGTCATGCCTTGCATCCACTTTCTTTACTATGTGAGAAAGCACGTATGTGTATGCAGTTCCCCCCAAAGCCCCAAATCCAATGGTTACAGTTGACCTGATGGAACAAGAAACAATGATTTCAACGTTTGTTCTGGGGTTTGTGCATTTCAGTAATTGCCACCCCAGTGGATCAGAACAGGCCTCTGGCAAAAAGACACTTTCACCCAGCATGTGGAAAACTTGGGCAATGAGTATTTTATAAATTCCTTGGAGATGCAGACAGAAAGAGAGCTCCTTTTTTATTTAGCTCCCCTGCTCAACCTTTTTACTGGTCTAATGGAAAAAGGCCAGAGTTAAGATTCAGAGCAACTGCATGTACAAGAGCTGGCTTAATTTGAATGTCCTGTTGAATACAATGCGATCTTAAAATGATGCATGATGGAAATTCCTCACAGACTCACACAGTACATTAGCATTAGTCATTGCAGTAGGACTGGGTGGAGCATGTTAGAAGTCCTCACTGTGATGGATGCGTGGAATGCATTAGAATGAGAATCATTACAATGAACCAAGCAAAAAACCACAGGAATTAAAGTTTGTGTGATGGACGCTGTGAAACACATCAGAATTTGAGTCACCGTGAGTCATGAAAGGTACAAGGACCCGAACGTAATTCATCCTTGCATAGGCACTTTGAAAAGGATGAATGACTTGGCTGGCTGTTATATCACTTACTTGGTGCACTGTGGATAGCCTCATGGATGGAGTAAATGATGAGTCAGGATTCCTTGTTTCTTCTGCCAGCTCTGCTGTTGATTTATTTTGTACCCTTGAGCGATAAAGTTCCCTGTCTCTTCCCCATCATGCACATAACACTGTATTTATTCTTCCTCATGGAGTACTGAGACCTGTTTCTGACGTGACTCTCGTGTATGCCTAATACTATGCATTGGAAATAGTCCCAATGCCCTTATGAATGAGTCTTTGGAGGGTGGAAGCTGTAGAATATGCAGATGAAAAGTGCCAAATATAATCACATCCTATCAGACTTGCGCAATTTTAATTTTTGCTATTTGATGATGTTTTCCATTTTCAGCAATTGTTTATTCTTTTGAAAAGTCCGTGTGAGAGTGACTAGATAATAAGGAACTCTTTCTGTTCTGATGGACTGTAGCTTGGGTACTAAAGACGAATGCTCCATTTCGTGACTTTATCCGCCTATCTACAATATGTTCCTGAGCTAGTTAAAATTAAACTTAGCTATCAAAATGCTAAACTTGATAGCTCATTTATCTTTCTGTCTCCCAACTCTACATTACAATACAGCAGTGATTGATCTTGCGTCTTCAAGGTACCATATAGTATAAAAACTAAGAGAAGATTAATTAAAAGCCGTCGCATCCAGACAGGTTTTTAAATAAGTTTTAGATTTAGACAATGTATCAGCTGAAGCAGAAAGATTCTGAGACTGTAAGCCTGTAACTCTAAGTGAGGTTCGCTTTCCTTCGGGACATAGAAAACCCCATCACACCACAAACTAACATCAAAGTCTGATTTGACCAGTCAGGCCCATGGCAGGTGGCAGGATGCTGTCACATTCATGGATTCTCTCTCCAGTAGTGTTAAAAGTGACATCCTTGAGGACTTCTGTTGGCTCAGAGGAGAATGTCAGGCTTGTGGCTGGATCCTGAGCTGGAGACAGTACTGGAGCAAATTTTAAAGTTGCCCCCAGCTCCTGCAGGCATGGAGCAGCTTGCCTGGGCAGCATTTAGAAACTGTGCAGATGATTAATCCCTGAGTAATTAGATTGAAACAGAACATTCTGATGTGGTGCAGGTGTTTAACCTTCCCATCACTGTTGGACTTTTCTGGAGAACTTTTAAAACAAGGGACCGCATTTTCAGCTGGAGTGTCTGCTTTCATACTGGCAGCTTTCTTTGTCACCCAAAGTCAGACCTTTTGGAAAATCTAAATATTTGATGTTCAGGCACAATCAAATACTTACACATCTAAATTACTTAAATTGAGCCCAAATTCAGTGGCATCTGTGTAACTGAGCTGTCAGCATTTGAGTGTGGAATCTGCAGAGCAACACTAAACAATCTAGGTTTATGGTATTTTTGGCTAAAGAAAGACACATGATTGCTGGTCAGCATGAGTTTTCTGGCACCGCCGCTTATCCGAGTAGTTCAGCTATGCAAGGTCCTCAGAAGACCTCAGCACTTGCAGTTTTTGTGCGTGCGTTGAGGTTTGGGAGCATCCAAAAATCTCTCTGCCTCCTTCCCGGGCCTAGGAGGAGCTGAGTGTTTTGGAAAAGCCCTTACTGGGTCACTCACTGGATACTGGACTCCTGAATATCTACTCTTTAGACCATCGGGTGTTTAATGAGTCCAAACGATGTAAACTCCTCTCTTGGCCACTTTCAGCCTGAGACAATGAACTCATCTTGAGAAAGACAAAATGGCAAGGCTCTTACATTTGCATGAGTTTGCTTAAAGGGCGATATTTAATCCACCCGGCAGCTGAAATACACTAGCAAGATGTGGGACGACTGCCACGAGAGTGTTCAAGAGCTCCCCTTTTTGTTTGTACAGTGGCAAAATACCTTGATTGCATACGGCTGATTCAGGAATTTTGCCTTGAGGGAGGGCAAGGGAGGGGAAAACAAAATGAATACAAGGTGACAGCAGCAGCTCCACTTTACAGGGGTCAGCAAAAATCCCTGCAGCATCAATTGGGCCCAGCTATGTCCCTGGTTGCACACTGGTGTAATTCTTGGCAGAATAGGGCTCTTTAACTTAGAGCATTCCATTCATTATCTAGGGGTTTTATGTATATATGTGTGTGTATATATATATCTTTTCTCTCTTTTGCTCTCGTTATTTTGGTTCCACTTCAGGTAATTTCAATAAGTAGACAGTTTCTGTGCTGTTTGGTCTACTCCCTGACACCAATAATTAACTATTTGTATGAACTAAGAGAACTATCTTGAATTTGCACTGGCTCTATATTCATGTTTTTAAATATTAGCTGTCCAGAATACATCATGCTCTGGTTTGGTTGGTTGGTTGTCTTTGTTTGGGGGTTTTTTTGTGTGTTTATGTTGGTTTTGTGTTGTTGTTGCTGTTGATTTTTGGTTTTTTAGTGGGTTGTGAGGTTTTTTGTTTGTTTTGGTTTGGTTGGTTGGGTTTTTTTTTCCCTGTGTTTTGTAAATGGGATATGTTTTACTTGCAGTGCTGAAAAGCAATTTGAGTCAGAACAGATACCAAAAACACATCTCCCTTCACTCTTTCAGAACCTGATTGTGTGGGTTTTTTATCAATCCCAAATTCATTTCATTTCCCTTAACTGAGCTGATTGTGCCACGTACTTCGCTCTTGAAGAAAATCCTGCTGCTAGAAAGATGGCAGTCAAAGAGCTAATAGCTAGGGTTATGGCAAACTTCTCATGCATCATATCAAGCTCTTGCATGCATCAGATGTGCACACATTTTAATTCAGATGTTTCCCAGTTCATGCCCCACTTAGGAAAGAGAAAAGCAGAGTGACTAGTAAGGAAAAGAAAACAGCTATTGAAAAAAAAAATGAGGTGAAAAGGCAGTTGGGAATAAAGCAGAGTGAAAAACAAATAGAGTGAATGTAAAATACAGGACAGAAATGGGGAGAGGGAAAATAAAAAAAGGGAAAATAGACAATGCATCTGCAGACTATGGGCAATATATCTGCAGAAGTTAGGGACTTATGGCACACTAACATAAGTAAACAGGTTTTACTATTTGTCCATGTATATATTTCTTGTTCTCCTATAGCATGAGGCAGGATCACTGTCTGAGAACCATCTGAATGTCTCCTGACTTTTCTGCTAAGCTTCACTTGGGACTTAAGACTTAAGCAGTGCTCTCAGTCTTTTAATCTCATTTCCCGTGGCTATGTGGTTGTTGGTGTGGTTTGGACTTTGGTATGGATGATCTGCTGATCTCCTGTTTGATATAGTCACCTGGAGAGTTTGAAGGCTCTTGGTGTTGAAGGAGTGGAACTGCAGGAGGAGGATAAGAGGCTGGAGTATGTTCTTTGGAGCCACCCTTATTTGCTGCTTGTCACATGCTTTGCAGTGAGTGCAGCAGCTTTGCAAGTGGTTTAGGTCCCCCCTTTCATTCTTCTGTGCCTATCTGCTTCTTCCTGCTCTAGGAAATTTGCAAAATATGGTGGTGTAAAAAAGCTTGCCCCAGCCCAGTTGGTTTATATTTCTACCCTTTGCTTTTCTTGCCAGCTTTCTGATGCACTTCCAAATGACAGTAGCCATGAACAAGGTCAGTGCAAAAACTGGAGATGCGTAGTTGCATTCAGGGAGCTGGTTTGGTTTGGGTCTTGCTCACTGTGTTCATCATATGCCTCAGAGATCTCTTTCTCCCTCCCAGGCTCCTGAGTCTCTGTTTGACTTTGGCCCTGAACCTCTAGGTGCAGCTGCATTAAGGCGAATGTGCTTTCCAGATGAGGCTGATGCTCATTTTCCAGCAGGCCAGAGGGGGTTGCTGTAGACTGACACAGAGGGCATGCTACAAAGGGAGCTGGTAATAGCTGTGCCTGCTGAGTTAGTATGTTTGCACTAAATAGCCAGATCGTTTCAAGCCCTGGATCTGCACTGAGCAGCGATGACTCCAGTCTTCTTCTACCTATCTTGCTTCTGCTGCAAACAAGTTACCAGGTTGTGACTCAGAGAATCCATCAGAAATATCAAGTCCCAAAGAGAAGTGATACTAAAGGTTCAGAGCTGCTCCTTGGGAAGTGTAGGGGGTATTAGCTCCATAACAGTAATTCTCAAGTGTTATTCTCAGGCAGCTGGGTTCCAGAATATTCACAATTTTGGCATTTATCAACAGCACATGACAGCTGCAGGCAAGAGGTAGTGGTAGGAAGGGAGCTGCATTATTCACTGGCTGAAGGATCATTTAGGAAGTTTTGGACCTAGGATCCCAGGAGCTGTGGTAAATTCACATAACTGCTGATACAGAGGGTAGTAGGAAATGGGAGCTTGCCAGCTGACAGATGCACAAATCCCTTTGTTTCTGAAATCATCCATCTTCAAACAAGCATCAGCTCCTTGCTAAAAAGTGCACAAGTGGATTGGACCTTCTCTCCCAGTGCCCAGTGGAAACAAAAGACTGTGTGCCCTGTGTTCCAAGTCCACGGGCCATTTCATTAAGATGGTAACACAGTTCCTCCTACTAAAGCCTTACTAGTTCCTCCCAGTGGCTTTCACCCTTACTGATAAAAATACGTAAGGAGATGGAACCTCCCAGAAGAGAGCAGGGAGCTGGGTGAATGGCTACAGGCAAGTGATACAGCATATTATGGTACAATAAAAGACCACTGTGCTACCTCTAAAACACTGGGTAATGGAAAGAAGCTGACTTCTCACAGGCTTATTTATTCCACTCACCACCATGGTTAGGTTTGCTTCTCTCTCTAACCTAAAGCAATTCCTTTCAGGCTTCTCTATGTAGGTCTTAATTTCTGTATGTTGCAGACATACTTCTGGTATAAATCTCTCATTTGGGTATAATCCTGAGTGTGGAAGTGGTTTGGCTACTCAGAAAATCAAGAACAGAGAGAATTAAGTAATACCGTGAGCAGAAGCATGGTCTTTATTTAGCATTATTGACCTACAAAACTGAAAATGCCATAGAAAGCCAGTGAGCTTTCACTTAGGACTGCTGTGCAGGACAGAAAGGAGACAGAGAAATGAAGTACCTTCTGCAAGATTTGATCTCATCCCTATGGCAAGAGCTGCTTCTGGAATCCAGTTCCCGCTTCTCTCATTTTGGGCCATCATCTCAATCACGCCTGCTCTTAATTACATGCAGCAAATAAGACATCTGTCTCTATCATCAAATGCATCTGAAACAGAAATTAGATTTAGTAACATCAGCCTGGCTATTTTATGCCTGTCAATGGTTCAAAAGAGAAACTGAGCTGTTTATATCACTGATACAAGGCTCGAAGGCTGAGAGATTCCTAACGAACTAAGCTAGTAAAGAGAGTACCTTTTACTTGATCACCAAAGGTTTATACCACAAACAACAGGCTCTGTATCAGTTCTTCGTGTGCACAGGTGAAGGTGAACACAAGTACTCTGAAAAATATCTCATTTCCAAGGAAGTTTGTGTACAACCTCCAACATACTTTTGGGAAATAATCACAAGATATCTACATATTAATAATAGTAATAACTTTGGGTTTTCAATGTCACTGTACAGTCATGCACCCAAACAAACACATGCACACAGAGAAACATTAAGTGTCAGAGGTGAAGGGATAAACAGTAATGGCAGAGCACTTTGCCTGCCCTACTATGCCAGGTTCTGATCACAGGCAGAAAATTTTCGTTTGCAAACATCCGATTATTCTTGGTTTCAGTTAAAATTTTTCCACACTCTCATATGTGATTCTGGCTGGAAGCAAGGAGAAAAATAGAAAAGGTGTAGAGGCCAAAGATATTTTCTACTCCCAGACTGCCAAAGCTTTCAAAAATTATTTCAGGTGGAGCAATCAGTGTTTTAGACAAAAGGTTTAGTCCTATTTAATATGAGAAATTCATTGTGATTCTAAAATGAGTTTAATTTGGCTTTATGTCACTCCTGACATATTTGAAGACATGCTGTTCATTTCAAGCTGGGACAGCTCTCTGCAAAATCTGGATTTAGTTATAAACTTCCTCAGGGTGCTTACATCTTACAGCAGGTGCACCTAATAGTCTTGATGGATTGCACCAACATCTCCTGCTCATAAGGAGGAGCATGGGAGAAGCATCACCAGCAAGGGAAGAAACTAAGCAACGAAAAAAACCCACCATGGGGCTGTCAGAGAGGCCACAGAAACTCCTGTGCTTCCAGATTTAGCCTGGTTACAAATTGCTATGAGTCTGCTGTAAGTTTAGAATCAGATCTGGGTCGAAGTTAGGGTGCAGTGGTGATGAAGCTATTTTTCTGGGTAGAACATCCAAGTGCCCAGTGGTGCCTTAAACCCTGGCTTCTTGTAGGAGGCGTCCAAATAAGGCGCTGTTGAGTAGGTATTAGAGTGATGTGGAAGTTACCTTTGGAAATTTACTTTCACTGCTCCCTTCCATGCACTTGGACTCAAAGACCAGCATATCTACCTCTGGACTTCTGGGAAATGGACCTGACACATGGGGGTTTTCTTTCCTGATCAGGAAAAAAAACACCCAAACCCACACCTCCCCACTCAGCCTACGAAGAAGGCAGGAATGACAGTGTGTGAGAATGGCTGCCGGAAAAAAAGCTACAGTCACAGGAAATTACCTTAATAGAGTGAAAATTAAGAAATGACCGACAACGCAGTCTGTCTCCAGGATACAAGTAGTATTTTCACGCCTTGCCAATTACTCTGTTTGCATCCATTTTGGTTTATTTTTATTAAGTTTCATGTTTCTTTTTTTTTTTTTTTTTATTTTAAGAGGTGGTATAATGAAGGCAAAAGAGGATGAAAGCTTAGAAAATATTTAATTTTTATTTTAATAAGGAAATAATTATTCTTTTCATTCCATGAACAGGAAAGGAACCAACCAATTGGGTTTTTCCATCTTTTTCATGTTGTTTTATGCCTGTAGAAAGGTTGGGAACTCTATTTAAGTGGATTATCTTGCCACAGAAAGGAAAGTGGGAAATGAGTTAGAGAGGTAGGGTTAATTTCTTTCACAAATATCTAAATGTGTGCGTACATATGTTCGCTGTGTGCTATTTGAGAAATGCACTTCTTTAGCTTTACAAGGTCACCTTAACCTTAAGAATTAATGGAACAGACCATTAGCTACAAGAGGATATCGAAGCAAAGTCCCTAACAAATTGTTCACAGATAATGCAAGCCTATTCCCCACTGGCCTACCAGGGCCCCATTTATAGCTCAGAAAGGAAGGCAGGGGGGGACTTGTCTCACTTAGCCATGGGTATGTACGGTGCAGGTGTCTATGTCCTAGATACACCCCTGCTAGACGTCTCTATGCCATTATTGTTAATGGATACTGAGGAGAGTGCTTCAGCAGATAAAACATAGGTGTTTATTTTAGGATGTGATGAACTGCACCCTAAACAGCATTAGTTATATTGATTAGAGATTTACTGACTTACAGGGGAAGCTTAGAATGGCTTCTGCAGATGTAAATTTCTACAGCGCATGTCCCTGTATTTACTTGGGCAAATCCCAGTGTCCATACTGTAATTAATCCTTCACTGAGCCCAAAATGGTCAGCAAAGTGCAAGCTGTAGTGATTTCTCTGATGGTCCACTCGGTAGTTACTAGATAGTGGCCCATTTTATGTCCTACTCACTCTTCACTGATTGTAGACCACTACTTGATCTGAAGTGAAACACTTCTCTCTGAAGATAAGGGGTGTCACTTCATTGCCACTTAATGAAGCAAGAAAGGTCTCCATGACAAAAGTGGGCAGTGGATTATATCCCTCAAGAACTTTTCCTAGGTTGCACGTGATCTGTTGAGCAGGGAGGATAGACCTGATACATCCACAGCCCAAATGTTTCACCCAGATGATAACCATCCAATACCACTGCTGTATTTCAAAGTCCTTCATCTGCTGTATCCCAGAAGCCAGGATTCACAGAGTTTGATCTTCTGAATTTGCGTATTTCCTGGTTTCCAATTTTGATAGGAAAAGAGTTGCATTTGTTAATGTATTTATCACTTTCCAGGAATGTAGGCAAGAGTAACTGCATAACACAAAAAAAAGAAGAGTAATTTCAAAAATACAAGGGAAAAGTAACATCAGACACATAGTGGTGATTAACTGTTAAAGCCAAAGAGAAGAATCTCCCATGATCCACTCACATGCTGCAGACAGAGAGAAGAGAGTGGCTTTCAAAGGAAGCTGATGTTGTCATCTCCCTCCTTTGAAAAGCTTTTCTTTTCCTCAGAGGAAGAGCTTTTCCCTGGGGCTGTTGAGTGGTCAGTATATTTTCCTCTGTGGCATGGCAAAGCTTGGTGCAGTGAATCTTTATCCTCTGTCACCCTGTGACAAAATCAGAAACAATCAAACATTCTCAGCAGAAATTTGACCTCATATAACAAGTTCAAACCTAGCAAAAGATACTGTGCTTTGTAGGTATGTTGCACTGACAGGCTGTGGACCTGTAGTGGTCTGTAGGTGTGAAACAACATGAATTTGAGTGTACTCTCTTGAGTATCTGGCCAGAGGAACTGCTGAGGTTGTTGTCGCTTACACCTAGAATGCTGTTTAGTGACACAAGTGACAGTGATTGTACCTCCAGTAGTGAAGGTTAGAAACTCAATAGGAGAGGTACTTGACTTTTTTATTTTTTGAGTAAAACTGTTTTCCATTTGTAAAAGGCTGATTTTATGAAAGCTTCAGGGTCTGTAGAAATGTGCCCCAGCTGATGAAATTCCACTCAGAAAACATACCAACACTTCCAGGAGTTTGAAATGTTTCATTTAAGCTTTTTTATAACCTCTTGCTTGGATTCCTATTTTCTCTTGGAAACTACAGTATAATGCAACATCGAAGTTAGGATACAGACAAAACATTCTGACTGACCTAAAATGAACACATTTTCACTGAGATTTCTATGGGGTTTTTATTTCCTTTTCCTTTTTTCCTTTTTCCTTTTTCCTTTTCCTTCTTTTTTATATATTTTTTTTTTTTAAACAAAGGTACA
>WTSP01025664.1:13121-40527 GCA_025331215.1 Actenoides lindsayi | reverse complement strand
ATTAATAATAACAATATAATAATAATAAATTAATAATAATAATAAATTAATAATAATAATTAATAATAATAAAAAAATCACTGCTTGAACTATTGAAGAGTGATTTATAAACTCAAACTGCAGCTACTGTTGGAAGAATGGAATATTTAATATGGGACTAAAACCATAAAAATGTAACCTTTCCTTAGTCAAAATTAAAATAAAACTATTCCTAAAAGAGCCCTGAGGAACAGCTCAGCAAACGATGCAATCACATTTCTATTAGTCAAAAATCACAATCCTATCACTCTCCCACCACTGCTTTCCTTCAACCTCGATGAGAAATCCTTCAGGCAGCAACTGTCATGTTGATGTATGCGCTGGCATAACAACCAGAATAATACAACACCAACCCTTAAACACAGCTACAATATAAACAGTGAAGCAGGGTCTTAAATCAGAGGAGGACTGAGAGCAATAAATAATGAATGAATGAAGGCTTTCGTGAAAGCATCACCCTTCTCGTGGTCTAAAGGTCTAAGCACAAGGTTTGTATGGAGAGGTGTTAACTCTGCCAACTGATAGACAAACCCCAGCTTTCAGCACAGTAGCCCTTCTTTAGGCTTTGCAGGTTTTGTATGAAATTTTTCAAGTTACCCAGAAGAGAATAAACAGGGTGAGTTAATCTTGGTCTGTGTACTTTAAAACCAATAATTTATCTAGTCTCTGAGCCTATGATTTTGAGAATTCAGCACTGGTTTACTGAATATTATATTTTTTCCCACGTGATGCCCACAGCTACCACTCCACTATCCCATAAACAATTCTGTCTCACAGGAGCTAGTTACTCTAATGAACTCCCTCCATGATACCATCCTCCCCAAACCTTATCTACAGCTACCAGCCAGAATTTTTTCCACTAAAACCGAGTAGCATTACTCAATACAAAACTTCACCATTTGCTCTCAACGTGAAAGTTGCTGCTTCTGTCCCTTTCCCACAAAAAAAGAAATATTTTGAGTCCACAAGTTTGTTCTTCTCTTGGCTACATTTAATCTAACAAGATGTTTTATTTCTCTACAAGCCCTGCTGTACTAATCAGTCTGTCCTTGGAGATGGTTTTCAGTCTCAAAAAAAGAGCAGGTATTGTCACACAGATCATCAGAATATGTCATTGTACCCCCAAAAAGTTATACTTTGGTAACACAGACAGGAGTAACACAACTTTAAAATAGATGCTAGAGATTGACATAAAATAAATACTATAGTTCAAGGCCGTTGTTAATAGGAGGCTTCTGTCCACATTCTGTTCTGAAAAATAAAACAGTTTCACTGAAACGAATCTTGTACTACTGATATAATAATGAAGTAACAGGTATGAAGACACTAACCATACCTTGATTTTCCCAGAAGACAGTCAGATGGCCTTGCTGGCACATTCGATAATTTATTTTGAGGAAGAATTTAACCCTCCAAACCTCTTTACATCATTCTCCTTGCAGCAGCAGTACCCATGACTCACTGTTGACACCAGGCAATAACCTTCCTGTGCTTCTCAACTGCTAGGGCTGGCACTGACTCACCACCAACTCCACTCAGGCCAAGATTTCCCTTGCTGCAGGCTTCTGTGCACACCACTTCCCCAGCCTCACTTCCACTCAGCCTCACACATCCAACATCCACAGCCAGGGAATAGAGAGGATACCCCGTATCTTGCCTCATTAAATAAAAAACAACTATATTTATTCAACTCGAGCAAAAGCTTTCCCTCCATTCCTGTACTACTAAAATGAATGGAAAATGTGATTCAAATCTTCAAAAAGACTAAGACATTTACGGATTCTATTATTTCTCTTCTTCCCCTCAACAAAATCCATATTAGGGACCATAGTTCAAAAGAGAAACACTCGTCTTAACCAACTGCATTTAAGGTTTTCAAAGAAAAGTTTCAAGGAGTTTCAGCTTTTTACTGGTTTGTCTGCTCTGAAGACATTTTCAGTGCTAGGAATATATCCTGAACAGGAAGTTACTAAAACCAAACAATTATGCTGCTCCAGTGTCCTAAATGAAAAAAGCAAGTATTCCTGGTAAGTGGTTTTAGGAGAAGAAGAAATATAATTATCCAAAATTATTCTGACAGAAACACTCCCTTTATTTCTTAAGAAAAAGTAACAGGAGAACCTTGACGTGCTCATAACCAACAGATTGTTGATTTAATTATGCAGAATAAATAAATAACAGCTGAGTGATGAAAGCAATGACTCCAGTGGGCCACTCAAGCCATTTATCCATTTACATAGCAGAGTTCACAATGCAATTGTAAAAATTTATGGAAAATAAACATATCCTTTCCCAAGATACAAATGATAAAACTACAAGTAACTTCAGAATACAGCCATTTTCTATAAATTAGTGGGGGGGGGGAAATACACAAGGAATGATTTAGTGAAGAAAAAGAAAAAGATAGTTTAAAAAATTTAAAACTTAAAAGATGCGTTGTATAAGCAGCACTTCTCAGTGGCAAGACTGGCTATAACTCAAAGGAACAAAAAAGAAGATGACAAAAGCAAAGGTTTAAAAACCAGTTTTCTCTTTTATTTTAATATCAAAATCAACTCTAGAAACTGTAGATAAAGCTCCTTGAAGAACAGGATTCTCTTCTGGGAAGTACCGAAAGAAGTTCCTAAATTGGTCCAGAAAGGATGAAAACAGTATTTTCAACTTACCTCTTCTTTCAAGGATTTTGATTAAACAAGCAAATCAACAAGAAGCAGTAGCCTCACACTGGACTTCCCAATTCTGGCTGGTGTACAAGCTCCCCTGAAGAAATCTCCTCAGCTTTACCTGGGGAAATCTCCTCCCTCTTGCATGGGGGATTTCAGTAACCCTTCTCTTACTTAGTAACTACACAATGAGGTCAGTGAGAACAGAGACAGCCAGATCATGTTTCCAGCCATTTACAGGAGAATGATCCAAGAAAACTGCCTATCAGCACTTTAAGGGAAGAAACATCAACATCCTCAAAGCTGAACCCCTAGTTGAGTGTCTGATCAGTATAAAGACAGAATGAGCTCAAAACTCCTCCACACGATTCTCCTTTGTCAGGGAAGAGGTAAAGACTAAAATACTCTGCTGCTCCTTGCCAGGAAAACTCTATCAATACTAAAATTTTTAACAGCTATGCTTTTTACCACTTACTTTCTTACGCTCCTTGCCAACACGGCCCCGCACGCAGAGTTGAAGAGATGACTAATCACTAGTAGCAATTTTTTTCACTGAAGCACTCAAGGCAGACTGTTAACCCCAGCAGAACCTCCTAAGCACATGCCCAAACTCTCCATTTCCACCACCTTTTAAGAAGAACCTCCACACTCCTCCCAGCCAGCACTTTCTCATTAACCACGTGGATATGATATTTTGAAGACATACTGTAAAAAGATTAGGTAAGACATACAGAAGGTGAACAAAAATAGCAACTAAGCATTTCAAATTCTCTCCATTCATAATGTTCCTGGGGTTTTTATACGATTGTCTATACGTCTGATCACACTATAGGTGACTGCATGCAGTACCTGCATATTGAATGGATTATCAGAAACCCCAAACACTGTGGGTAGTTAAAGCTTTTCTGTTGGCTGGACACTTAAGTGTCACGTAGAACAAATTGCAGGTCTCTGGGTCTCCCAAAGGATAAACTCTCTGAAACACTACAGAGTTTGTCCCCAAACTAGGAATTTCCCTCTCTGCTCTGTTCCAGCATGTCCTAGTGACCCAGAAGAACAGCCTGAAGAGACACTGTCAAACCCAGAATCTTCCCATGAGGGAATCAACAAACAAAAAAGGGGCATGTTTTCCAAAAGGCCAGGTTATATCTCTAAAGATGATGCAGCTCTTTAGAAGGTAGACTGGGTGATGCTGAGTCTGGTAAGGATGGATGAGATATGTTGGAAACAGGCAGAGGACAATCCTCCACAAAAAAACCCTGCAACTCAAACCCCATGAGCTACAGGCTTCAGATAGGTACAAAGTTTATACTGAAGGAACAAGGCAGTGTGGAAAAGAGGATCAGTTCTCAAGGACTTGAAATTCTACAGTCCTGCCTGCTAAGATAACAGCTATTAAGATATCCATTCCTGTGGACAGATGAAGAGAGGAAGACCATAACCCCGAACAGTCACATTAATACTTGTTTCCTGATCCATTGTAGCTTTGTGTCACTGACTTGCAGTATCCACAAATTAATAGCACAAGACGACAACTTTTTTTTTTAGGATAAAAATACCAAAGATGATTTACTCCAAGCCTACTGGTATTTCATAGCTGAATTCCATCTGGATTGTAATCAAGAGTCAGTAATCAGCTGCATTCATTTAGCACAATTTAGATATTTGTATCGAATACATTTGCTAACGAATAGATTGAATTAAAAAAAAAAAAAAAGCTCAGAGCATGGAGACATTTCCCAGGTGCTAAATGTCCAAAATACACGTAGGGATTAGTGCCTCTGACTGAGTCAATCAATTGATCAACCAATCCACAACAAGAGACAACATCTGGTCTAAAAAGCAACACTTGGATCTTCAGGAAAATGAATGGTGATTATTTTTGTTAGAGCAGCATTAGTTCTTTAAAAGTTCCAAATAGATGTCTGAATGACAGAATCAGCAAAGGGAAAATTTCAATCTGTCTGGACAGCACAGAAGGCTTCAACAAGGCAATCAATTATAAAAGATATAAAAGATATAAAATACACCCAAATGAACGCCTCCTTAGTGCACGCAAACTGAGGCATCAGGTATGCAGGGAAACTACCCAAAGAAGCACATCTCACTGAGGGGTAGGTCATCAATGCACGAGCTGAAAGTCATGGCAGGAAAAGGTGGAATAGCTTTGAGAAGAGCTTTGGGTTTGTTTTGGGGAATAGCTTCGGGTTTTGCGTGAACAGATTAAGGTTTCTCTTCTAATTCTGTGCGTTGTTCTTGCATAAGCCAATTTCATATTTTATTCATAACATTTGTTTAATTTTTAAACAGCATTTTGGAAGTGTACCTTAGAGGTAGCTTAGTTACAGATCATTCCTCACCTTAAAGCTGTAACAAGCTGGTAAACAGCACGCTATTTTATGTAGGAATGGAAGCTGTGTTCAGCCCCCCAGCACACTGCCCTGAGCATCCAGGTGGGAACTGCTCTCCCAGACACTCGTGGAGAAGGTAGAGGGCTGGAAGGAAAAGCTTCCCACAACACAGCACTGAAGACCCTACCTAAACAGACACTGAACTTTCCTGAGAGCTGGTCAGAAGGCTGTGAAAGAACACTTTCACACAAGAAAGAAAGAAAACTGAAGTCCTACAGGGGCTGTTAAAATAACCTGGATGAAGTTAACAGGCAAATGTTCTTGATATTTACTTTAAAAATCATACAGAAAAGGACTTTCTGTATAACAACAGAGCTGCCCAGAAACCCAAAGTACATGACCTGACCTGGCAGGAGGTCAAATTACCTGTTGCTTTGACATCAGTAAAAAGTAACATCCTTTTACAGGATGTCCAAGGTGATTCTGTCTGTATGGTGCTTCTGTGGACTGGTAGGAGGGGTCTGCTAAAAGGCAGGGTGAGAAAGCAGCGGGATGTTATATGCATCTCCTGCCTAGTTAGGTTAGATTTGACTCTCAGGATCCAGGAATCAAAGATAAAGGCACTTCAGCCAGAAATATCACTAACCCAAAGTGACTACTGAAGGGGGACAGAGACTGAGGCAAAATGAGTCATACACTTCTCATGCCAATGAGAGAACACACACTGAACAAGTGACTGAGTTGTAACTGGTAGCCTGAATATAAAAATCATCAGAAGATGACATTTAGATAAAGTGCAGTATCTGCCCAACATTTTTAACAGGCTAAGGCAGGAGACGAGGTTGGCTTCTCTTTGTACTAGTCTGCATAGCAATATCTGCACCACCTTAAATTGCTTCCAAGAGCAAGCCTTCAGCTTGGGCTTATTTCTGAGCTTTCTCATCAGAGGAATCATCCAGGAATGCTTTGAGTTGATCCAACTGAAAGTATAAGCAGGTCTTCAGAGCTCCATGCATTTTACAATCCTACACAGGATAATGCTAGAAGAGAGGGTCCCCCCTCCACCCCTTACACACCACATTGTTTACCAGCCATACCAACAAGACTTGTAAACCTAGAGAACTCCCTCTAATTTCACCACTGCAGCAAAACAATTCAAGGACAGACGTGAATAAAAGAAATTCTGCTGCTGTGTAAAGATTTAAACACTGATCCACTCAAGGCTATATGGAAGCAAGAATATTCCACAGGGAAAAAAGCCAGTTTCAGCACTGGCTGGTATAGCACACAATTTAAAGGTAACATCCAGAAAAGGTCAGAGCACTATGGAAGGAGCAGAAGGCAGGTTTCTGCACAGACTTGAATGTAGCTAGAGTCCACTGACCACTTGCCTCAATAGATCCATCAAGCACTCTGAACAGACGTGATACAGGCATCCCTCAAGTCCACCACAAACAAGAAAAAACACTCTTTATCACTTAATAAGTTCATCGACTCAGGTAGGAAGAGCTGACACAGACACAGAGTAATATTCTCTGATCCACCCCTCGGGCTTGCTCATGTACAGGAAAAGATATCATGGTTTTCAAAGACTGACAGCTGAAGCAGCAAGCTCACTATCCAAAGCACTGAGAACAGAATGGGAGAAGGTTCAGTCATTGACAACAGTCCAGAAATAGAAGGCAGCTCATGTGCAAGGGGAAGACACTATTTGGCAAAAGTAACATAGCTCTGTGCTTTCTATCATCCTTCCTCTGTAAGTGGAGCTGATGACTTTTGAGATGGAAGGGATCTTCTCTTGATGCCCTGGACTTCAGCACATCTGGGGAGAAGACCATATGGAGAGACTGTCAACAGACTAACTTCATGCTAGATTGTTGTCTACAGGTTGGAGGAGAAATCAGAGCTTGTTTATGTAGATCTCAAACACTCAAGATCAGTCTGACTCAAGGTCAAAGCTGGACATGTCCAGCAGATAATTAAGCAGTCTCTCCTCCTTTGAGAAGCATTAGACTTGAAGCCTTTATAAACCCGACATTTCCTCGGGGATCTGTTCCTCCAAGAAAACATAAGTATCTGGCTCTCCTGCTGGGCGAGGACATAATGGATGCCATTTAAAAGATGTCAGCTTCAGGAAATGAGACAGACACATGAAAGGAAAGCGAAGAGAAAGAAATACTGAAAACCAGCTAAAAGGCATAAAACCAAATAAAGTCCATGCAATGCAAGTTGTTGTTCAGTCCCGTGCCACTAAAGTTACCCTATCAGTTCTGTGCTGGAGAGATGCACTACCTATTTATTTTATACTTTACAGATCCATAAAAAAAACAGGTCAGAACCTAGCCTGACCTTCCACTTACAGCAGGGTTAGTAGATCATCTCAGGTCAGATCCTTTCATATACTGCCATAACCCGTGAGTTAGCAACTTCATACATATTTCAAGCCTTGACATACACCAATAGAATTTTCCTTTTAGCTTGTTTAAATAAAAAATACCTTGTATGGCATTTGTGCTAAGAGAGACAAAAAATTCAGTCTTGCTCATATACACACACAGCAATTCAGGTTAGAATTCCAAATCCTGTATGTGCTGCATGTGTGTAATAAAATTAATCACAGCATATCTCTGTTCAGTAAGAACTGTTCAATGGAACTGTAATGTCATTAGAGCTTTATCCTACAGGCCTGTGTTACAATACAAAAGCCTGTAACACAGCAGAACTGCCTCCATCTTAAAAAAAGCAAGAATTCTCCAAGATGATAAAGAGTATGACAGTAGCAAAACGTCAGAATACCAAGTATTCAGACTCAGTTACTTTTCTACCTCAGTGTTTTACATAATTGATCTTGATTAAAATTAAACCATTCAAGAAAACGGAGAAAAGATACTACATGTGAAGATGCTCATAAAGCCCTAGCAAGAGTAGTAATCGAGTCCAAAAAAGACAGAAAAGAAAAAACCAGTTAATAAAGATTTGTGCTTTCTAGACCACAACAATGCTGCACTTTCCATGAAAGATCAATAGCATCACATCTTTCAGTGCATCATCTCCTGCTTTTGCAGAGGTCTCTACACTCCCTCAGGCAACCTCACTTCTTTTTCTGTTTCTCTGTTTGGAACACTGTCCAACTTCTGTGCAGTGGAAAACAGAAACCAGCTTAGTAAAAGGCAGGTTTAACCAATCGAACAAGCAAGAGCTGAAAGGAAAAAAAAATAATATAAAACAATTCATTAGCTTACTAGAATAATGAGCAGCAATGGTCAGATTTGTAGGAATGCATGCACCCCTAAACAAGGCAGTGCAAAAGGAAAGTTATACAAGTGTCAATATGGAGAATCAAATAATTTTTTAAGGAAATCATAAAAGATCCTTGCTTTCCTTCAACTAACATTTTAGGTTTCTGGTTACAGATTAATATAAGGTGCTTAAGACCCTGCTGCTCCTTCTCTCTCCTCTCAGACTGCTTTTCAAATACATTTTCGTAGGGCCAGTGAACCAACTGAGTTTGTGTTGTGGCACAGTAGACCAACTTCAACAAAATCCATCGGGCCAGGCTATGCACAGCTATTCACAACATACTGCATACCACTAACTTCTTAAAAAATCTGTCAGCCCAGACTGAGCGTGAGACAAAGTTCATCCCATTTGCAAGGCAGCTGATTACTAATCAAAGGTGAATATTCTGTCTGCATAAATCCCATCAGGAAAAAGTTAATTAGCAAAGCAATAAGCAATTACAACCACATATAAAACATCTTTCTGTTTTATAAAGGGTCTGACTCCCATCATAACTGTGACCCTGAAGAAAAACGTTGCCTTTTAGAAGTGCAGAACCTTTCTTCTGAGACAGCTTGTACCCAAGGAAGCTGATTTACCCAGTACATGTGCATTCATAGCAGCAATGGCTGTGAGTAATGCCATGGAGATAGGGTATTTGTTACTGCCTCCTTCAGTATTTTTACACTGTTGCTGTTTATACATATGCCCTCTAAGAGTTCTTTAACTCTTCACTTGTTTCTCACATATCTATGTGACTAAAGAATCAAACAATATGCAGGTGGACAATATTGTTTGAGAAATGTTATTTTTTAGAAAGTGATGTTCCAACCCATGTTCCATTCCCAGTGCTTCTACTAGACAAGTACAGCCCAGGTATTGTTCCTCAGCCCAGACAGAAATCAAAAACCTGAATTTCTCCTAACCTCGTCCAGCAAGCATGAAGCTTTATTTCTTCCACAGCTTATGCAGAGGAATTAGCAGTTGAAGAAATACTCAATTTTTCCCACCAACAGAAATAAGAAGAGGACTTGGCTGGACTCATTTGCTTACAAGCACTAACTTAGAATTACTGCCTGTTGTATTTTTGAGTCAAGCTGATTCTGTGAGATTAAGCACTTGGATGATGGATTTTTATTTTTATTTTATTTTTGCATTATTTTTTATGTTAAAAAAAACCCAAAAACCAAAAACAAACAAACAAACAAACAAAAAAAAAGCAAAAAATAGCCCAAACCACAAAACAACACAAAAACCAACCCTCGTAGCTTTCCTTCCAACCCCAGCAACCTACTGCCTGAATTTGAGCAGCTGCATGCTCCCTACTTACAAACACAAAAAAGGCCATTTTCAGTTTCTTTGCCTACAGATCTTCTGAAATGTAGTTACTGAAGGCTTGCTGGGATTGCAGGTGCCAGCTGAAAAGCCTACCACTCAGACTACCACTTCGTGGTAAGCCAGGAAAATGCCTGTACATTAAAAAGCAGAACAAAAATTTCATTTGTTCATGAATTAAAAATGCCATTCACAGCCAAATCACAGCAACTCAGGGGAGACCACGTATCCTAAAGACCTCATTCAAAAGCCACACAGCTCAACACTCATCTCTCGTTCTCTCCTGTCGTTTGAGTTAGATGCATGCAGGTCAGAATAGGAAGGAAAGCTTTTGATCACTTGCCCATCAGCAGCTAATCTTTAACGTGCTGTCAGTTTATCTCTAACACACCAGAGGAAGAAGGCAAAGCTGAGAACTTTGTACATTTTGTCTAACATGTGGTTCTGTAATTGGAACTGAAGTGTCACGTCACTCGGGACATTATGTATATATATCTAAAATTCACATGGATATTCTGAAATCTGCATAATTCATAAAGCTGTATCTAGCCTATGAAACCCAAGCCTCAGTATAAACACTTATAATTACCTATGTGTCCATTAATCATTACTTTTTTTCTGTGTTTTTTGGTAAATTACTGCTGTTCATAAGCATGTCTATCTTCTTCCTCTCATTTTCTACCAAGTTGGTGGAACAAGTAAAGAAACATTAACTTTTAGGTCACTCAGTCACATTTAGCAGTTAAAAGTAATGGTATGAGCACCAAGAAACAAAACTAACAGTTAGGCTCCTGAAACACCAGTAGACATAAGGGTGTACACCAGTCCATTTTCAGTGGGTACTTACGTTTACCAAAAGCCAAAGAGCACTCGGGCTCATCCACATCTGTGGAGAACACTTTAAGTTCTTACAAAAACTTCCATTCTACCCCTCTGCCACTGTGAGATCCTCCCAGAGAAAGACACTGATAAAGGTAAAAGGCTGTCTGCTGAAAATGGAAACAGAGCTTCAGGATGCAGCGTTATTTGACAGCAGTGAATCGTAAGCACCGAGGCAGCTGCTGAAAGGAGCACTCCTTGTCAGCTAAATACCAGCAGCAGACTAACAGAGCATTCCATTTTCTAGACTATACCCAACAAATATCCTTAGAAAAGGCTCTACTCGGACTGGGTTGCTTTCTGAACTAGCTGGTAAACAATTCATGACGTTCAAAGCTCACACATTTGCTTTTTCTGCCACGTGGAGTATAAATTGCCACAGTATTTTACCCCTTCTCCTTGCTGTCCTTACGCAATGAATTGAGACACACGGGTCAGGAATATTTCATTGCTGATAAACTTAACATAGAAGATCTTCAATTTTTAAAAGTCTTGAACAGCAGAAGTCATACCTGAAGCTAAATGCAGAATTAAGAAGTCAGTGGGAGCTAGAAAAAGGGAAATGGATATCCACAAAGTTGCCTCGGATCTATCTCCTTAGAAGTCTCTGAATGCTATTCCAAATATAACAGAGCAGAGAATATACTATTAGCCTCAAATTTGGAATCAGTATCTTGAATGCTGTGAAACATTTAGTAACTAAGATATCACTGTTATTTTTTAGGAACTTTTTAAGCTACATATAAACATTTCTATCCATTGCCAGAGTAATTTACAACAGAACTTTAAGAATAATAAGCCACGTAAGTAATAAGAAAGCAAAAATTTCTAAGATAAAGTAACTCCAGTACACAGATGGTCTCTGCCAGCCTGATTATCTAAGGCTTTTTCTTTAATTTAAAGTTCATAGTGAATCATCTAAATGTTTAACAGCACACAAAAAGAAAAAGAGTAATGATGACAGTCAAATGCATTTCAGTTGTTGGTATATGGCCATTAAATCAACGATAGAAGATATTAGCTCTAAAAGAACAATATTGTTTGTTAAATCACAAACCAATTAATTAGTTTCTTACTAAAGGATCAAAGGTTTCATTAAGCACAAACATGAAAGGTACACAGAAATCCAGACCAGGCTTAATATGACTTCTGTCCATCTTATTGTAATGTAGTTATTAAAAAAAAAAAAAATTTCCATTACAGTCACTGAAAACAATTAAATTACTAGTTTATTTTCCAGGGCAGGGTGGTACCAGGATGCTTTTCAGAGGCTAATTCAGTATTATTTCTATGGTTCCAAATTCTGCCTTTTCACTTTTGCTTGATCATATCACTTTATTCCATGACTTCCTCACAGCAATATTGCTTGCAGTAAAATGACTCCTATATAGCCAGAGTCAGGCAGACAATAAGCATCAAAAGTAATTTAGCAATAGAACCTGCACAAGTTTAATCACCAAGTAGTTCATCAAAGACATATTAGACTGAGGAATCAATCCAGGCTTACATGGCACTGCAAGAAAGCCCCATTAGTTTCTAACAAGAAGGTTCTCCTCAGCAGTCAATAGCAATATGTAGCCCAGAGCTCCCTTTTCTACATTTCCAGAATGTAATTAGCTAACGAGAAATAGGTGAAGTTCCGTGTTCTGACTGTACTGGGTGCAGGTGTCCAGGGGTCTGTTGGCAGTGGGATGCTGCAAGGCTCTCCGTGGGAGGAAGCCAAGGGTTGCCCTGTGCCTCACAGCCAGCTCCAGCAGCTTCACAAGAGACCCAATGCAGGACACATCTGAACCCCTCAGCCACGTGTGGGGCAGGCCAGGGAAAACATTTAAGAAAAGGCAGAAAACACCAGAAAGAGGAGAGCAGGACAGAAGGAACGAGAGAAAAATGAGGTCAGAGGATGAAGAGGAGGAAATGAAGATGCTCTACAGTGGAGCAGGTAGGCTGCCAAAGGGAGAGCAGCCTGTGGAGGATTCAACCACAGCAAAGGAAAAGGAAAAGCAGGAGCAGCAGAAAAACTGGAGCACTGACTCCAACCCCCTGCACTGCCATCTGCCTCGGAGAAGGGGCTGAGTGTACCCCATGGTGGCAACAAGGGGGCAGGACGTGTCTGGTGTGAAGCTGAGCCTGGCAAAGTAGGAGGGATGATTTGTCCCAAGTGTTTTAATGTTTGCCTTTTTTGTTTCCCAGTAATTAAGTATTTATGTTAATTTGCAATAAATTAAGTTACATTCCCCAGGCTGAGCCTGCTTTACCCATGACAGTAACTGGTTAGTGATTTCCCTGTCTTTAAACCCTGGAGCTTTCTCCTCTGTTCTCCTCATTTGCTCCCCATCCCGTTGGGGCAGGGAACAGAGGGGCAGCTGTGTAGGGGCCTGGCCACTACCCAGGGCCAACTCACCACAAGGCCATTATAGCATTATGATGCTAGAATGTAACATTGTTATATATGACCCATTTTCACATGAGCAAAACTTAATATCCTTAAAACTGTGTTAATTTATGACCAAAAGAACTGCCATTAAAGATATTCTCAGATATTCTCAGTGGGGAAACTCAACAGCGGATAACCAGGTGTGCTTATACTCAGTAAGAAACCTTCACTTCCCTGAGCCATGACTCCAAGGGCCTGAGCATTTAAATTCTCATTTCTTCACAGTAAACGTGGAGCATAAGCTGCCAGAAAAGACATGAGTGTGGAAAAGTACCTCCAGTAAACATCTCCAAAAATCATTCAAGACACCTGTCCACTAGTGAACTACATCTGCTCACTACATTAACCTAACTAGTTAATAAAACCAGTGAACACTAATTGGGTAGCTTTACATTTCCACCAGTTTGGCACAGGCTCCAACCAGTGGCACAAACATACAAGTCCCTCGTTTCTAAATTTCACTTAACAGGTTCATGATTTGTGAAATACAAGCTGGGCAATGACTGGATGGAGCGCAGCCCTGTAGAGGAGGACATGGGGGTGTTGGTGGACAAAAAGCTGGACGTGAGCAGATAATGTGCACTTACAGCTCAGAAGGCCAATTGCATCCTGGGCATCAAGAGAAGTGTGGCCAGCAGGTCAAGGGAGGTGATTCTGCCCCTCTACTCTGCTCTGGTGAGACACCACAGCTGAGCACCAGAAAGACATGGACCTGTTAGAGCTCAAAGGAAGGCCACAAAGATGATCAAAGGGCTGGAGCACCTTCCCTATGAGGACAGGCTGAAAGAGTTGGAGTTGTTCAGCCTGGAGAAGAAAGGACCTTATAGCAGCCTTCCTGTACTTGAAGGAAAGATGGGAAGGGACTCTTTATCAGGGACCTTAGTAATGGGACTAGCAGTAAAAGTTTTAAACTGAAAGAGGGTAGATTTAAATTAGATATCTTCACTGTGAGGGTTGTGAGACACTGAAACTGGTTGTCCAGAGAAGTTTTAGATGCCTCCTCCCTGGAAGTGTTCAAAGTCAGGTTGCATGGGGTTTTGAGCAACTTGATCTAATGGGAGGTGTCCCTGCCCATGGCAGGGGGGTTGGAACTAGATGATCTTTAAGGCTCCTTCCAATCCAAACCATTCTATGATTCTAAATAAAATGCTGTACCTACACCAGTGCAAAATCATAGCAAACTGAAGCGTCACTTGTTGAATATCTACACAGAGTACTGTGTGTGTAAGGATGAATTCAACTTCTACATAAAGGCAAAGAAAAATATTGTTTACTAGTAGCTTCTTTTGAGAGAAGTGGTCTTTATGTCCAGGCACACTGTGGGTATGGATACATCACTAAAACTGGAAGTCACGATTTACCAGGCTGCATCTGGAAAGCACACACACATCACAAGTACAGATAAGGAGAATCTTAGAAAGATAGAGGCTGGAAGGGAAACCTGGCATGTATCTAATCCAATGTCCTGCTCAAATCAGGGAAAACAAAAATCAGTGTGCTCAGCAGCTTACACAATCAAACTCTGAACATCTTCAATCCTGGCTGATAAACCAATTAGAGTGTTTAATTACTCTAATTGTGAAAATGTCGTTCCTTGTGCCTAATAAGAACAAACTGCCCTTACTGCAACGTATGCTCATTGCCCCTTCTGAGAAGTCTCCCTCCATCTTCTTCATACCTTCCCGTGGGGTAGTCGAGGACCACAATAAGATGCCCTGAGCCTTATTTTCTCTGAACTAAGCAAAACCAGTTCTTTCAGTGCCTCCTCATACGCGATACGCTCCAGTCACTCTAACATCCAAATAGAAAGTAGTGACAACTCAGCTAACACAGTTTACAACAAAATAAAAAATTTGAGTTAAAAATTAGATTTTTAACAAGATGCAATGGGGTCTTTTTTTAGTGTGTAAGAGTTACCTCTGATCTAAAAGTTTTTTTAAAGATACAGGACTTCAACTTTTTAAGCCTGATGATATGCATGCATTTTCTGAATTGATTAAACAAATCGTGCATGAAGAACTACTCAGTGGAGATCAAAATTAAATGGCTAACTGTACTCTGAGAAATTAAACTGTAAGACTAGAGAAACCCCTCAGGAAACTTGGGATGGCAAGCCTGTTGAGAAAGCTCAGATGAAGATGGTCTGACCTGAATTGAAATTGAACAGTGAGCCAAAGGCAGAGCAGCTACAGAACTGTCATGCAGACTGAACGCTCTTCTTCAAGTTATAAAAAGATCGTGACAACATAAGGCTCACCATAAACTCTTAGAGAGATATGCCTACATGTTGATTAATATTTTAAATGTATCATTACCATCTGTAACATAACTTCCTCCCTCAGAGCTGCATTTCAAAAAGAGCGATACTCACGAGTGTTAGTTCAGTGCTTTGAAGCATAAGAACTTTGTCCATATGTGTTAACATGAAAATTAGCAAGAGTTTGAGAAAAAGGCATCTAGTAAAGAAACCAGTCAACCTTTAAATCTGAATCAAAGCTAGTGAAAGTGTGGGAGACAAAACAAATCAATAAGATCTACGCCCTGAACCTAGGATTTGGAAAGATAACAGTTACAGCTTTAGCAATAACCTTGGGTTTGTGGGAACACGGTCAAACATAAGCCTTAGAAGTCATTCATCCTGGTGGAATCTTGTAAGCCTCCTGCCTGCTTGTTCCAGGAGACTAGGTCCCTCTGCATGGCAGCTCTGTCCTTGAGCAAATCAATCAGTCAACTTAGCTTGGCTTCTTCTTCCATCTGAACGAATATGGAACAAATCACCTACACTCAGGTCCTTGACAAAGATGTTAAACAGGACTCAAGCTGTTACAGGCAGTTGGGTACCAACTAACCCATTAATCATCACCCTCTGAAGCTGACCATGCAACTAGGTTTTTACCCATCTGACTCCCCCAACTGCTCAGACCATAGCATTCCAACGAGAATGTCTAGGATATCGGGGGAGACAGTGATGAAAGCCTTGCTAAAGGCAAGGTCACTTATGTTCACTGCTCCTTACTCATCCACAAATCCAGACATTTTATCACAGAAAGCAATGACATCAGGCATGATTTATCCTTAAGTAATCCACGATGGCTTTGCCCAACCATCATCTTGCCTCTGACATGCACAGAAGTGTGTTCCAAAAGGACTCACCCTACGACATTTCCAGGGACTGAAGTGAGGAGCCTGTAATTTCATGGCTCATCCCTTGGCCTCTTTTGAAGATTCTGGAACATCTGCCTTTCCACAGTCTATTGAGACTCCCCCTCAGTTTCTTTAGTCCTTTAAAGACAACAGAAATAAGCCTTCCAGGGCATCAAGCAGCAATCTCAGCATCCTCAGGTTCATCCTGTGGTCTTGCATGAATCAAGTTCTTTTAAGTGACCCCCTGACACAACTTTCATTCCATTCACCACTGCTAGTTCTTCTCCTTGCACCCTGCCTCTGCAGGGGCCTGGGAGAACTTCTCAACTACCTGAGCAGATTGGCATAGCACAGAAAGATGTGACATATTGTTCAGATGTGTTATCTCTCTCTTTGCTTACCGTGGGAGAATGTAGGAAGCCAAGTGGGAAGGCTGAAAAACCCTGAGTTATCTGTCTATGGGATCAACAGCAGTCTACATTTCACATTAAAAGTTCTTAAGAAATCCCTCAGTTTCCCTAGTAGAAGTTAAGAAAAACATTCTATATTTCTTTCCTTAAGATGGGAAACTTCAGAAACTGAAGCATATTTTTAGTGAGTTTATAAAACCGAAAGAAAAAGTCAATCCTCATTTACCACTTCTGTTCTGGAAATAGACATTTTGAGCAGGAAATAAATGATTCATGACTGTCAGCATAAGCAAGATTGATTTCCTTTTAGAGTTCATTACAAAACATGTTTCACTGTAAAAAAATACCTTCACAGTTCTAAGGTTATATCTTTTAATCTTATTTCCCACAGCACTGCTGATTAAGGAACAAAGTTAAGTGAAAAATAGCATTTTTGCCAAGTTGCTCTTTAACTAAAGCAGTTCCCTGACACTCAGCTCACCCAAAGAATTCACTCAGCTCACTACAACTAGTACCAGCAAAAGGGAACAGCAATGACAAGTTATGTAAGATTATGATAGTAGAATTATGGAATTTTTAAAGCAAATTCCATCCAAGAACTACATTAAAATGTGTACATTTCAGAACTTCCTAATATTTGGGTGTACTCAGACTGAATTGATTCTGCTCTATTCACCACACGCTGCATATGTGCTCACGTTATTAAAACACTAAGTGTGTCTCATTTGTTGCAGAGACTGATGGATACCAGAGGGGAAAAACACCCCGTAGTGATAGTAATTCCTGATACTACCCACTGGATCCAGAATTACATTGAGGAAATTAAAGGTGAGTCAAGAATTATCAGAAAAGTCAGATTAGTGCAAGAATACAGTTAAGACAACTGTATGTGGTTTCCAGAGAGTTTCTGTCGGGTGTTGACTGCCAAACTGAATAAACATCTCCCTACATTTTAGGATACCCATAGTTTTCTGCTGTTGACCTGACCGTTGGCCAGTCAGAAGATGCACAGATCATTTGCAACTATCAAGTCAACATCAACCGTGCTTTGAACGTTAGGTACTATAAGAACTCCATGAAAACCACGGCCCTTCTTTCCACGTTAGCCATGTAAATTAGTAGCTTGGATACAAACATTTGTTTGCCTTAGGGCATAGCCTGTTGCACAAAACCGAACTTGTGCAATTTAAAATGACTCCAACATTGAAAGTGGCATAAGAACAGTTATGCCAGTCAACAAGTTCGGAGTTTCCTACTAGAAACTGAGTCTGTTTAGGGTGTTAACAGCAGTTTTGTAACTTGATGGAGCACTGACACAGCCTCTCTCCCTACTTGTAATTTAGTTTCATGATATAATTGTACAAGGGATGCAAAGTATCAGTCAGAACCTCAACCAGTTACTTTAGGTTAATAGGTATCATAAAGCACCAAACTGAACTAGTCATGTTCTGCCTTTTTAATTACAAAGTATCTTTCTAGTTACTCTACTGCATGCAAAGCTGATGCCAAATTCAGTTAAGCAAGTGACTCCCATAAATTAGGTGGGCTTTTTACCAGTCCTCCCATTGCTCCAAAAATGTGAAGATTTATGAAGAAATCGTTCACGTGGCAAAAAGTTTTGCAAGTTAATCACCATTTCTGTTTGCAATGTACATAAATATGAATTAAAAGGTAGAAACCACTGATTTTCATAGCTTAAAAGAACAAAAAAGGAAGCCTAACTGAATGGAAGATAAGGGGCAGAAATATTGTCCTTCCAGCGAGAATGAAAAAAAAAAAATAATTAGAAAAATAAAGTATATTCTCTCTTAAAATGAAAAAGCAGTGACAATATGGAAATATTGAGTAAAAATTACCTATGTTCATGGAAAAAACATTGCCTCTGCATTTTTATATAAAGTTTGCTATTCATGAAGTTCTAATTGTCCAGAAAATTAAGGTGCTCAGCAGCAAAACCTCAGCTCGTCATTTCAGCTATATATAAGCCAATACTGTGTCAGGAGGATGGAGCCAGGCTCTTCTCCGTGACGTTCAATGACAGGACAAGGGGTAATGGGTGCAAGCTGGAGCATAGGGGGTTCCATGTAAACATAAGGAGAAACTTTTTCACGGTGAGGGTGACAGATACTGGAACAGGCTGCCCAGGGGGGTTGTGGAGCCTCTTCCTCTGGAGACATCCAAACCCACCTGGACACATCCCTGTGTGACTTAATCTAGGTGATCCTGCTCTGGCAGGGGGGTTGGGCTAGATGATCTTTTGAGGTCCCTTCCAACCCCTAATGTTGTGTGATTCTGTAATATGGCATACTAACCCTTCTTGTTATTGGTGCACTACTACAATCAGTACCTCCACTCATAGACAGTTAACACAATTACCTGACAGAGTTGTTTAATCACAGGGAAATGTCAACTGTGCAGGACAGCTGAAGCTCAACACCCTTCAAGAAAAGGTGGCAAAACTAGAAGATATCTTGGCTTAACATTTAAACTAAGCACACTATACAGCTCTTATGAATACATGGCTGAAGAGTTCACAGCACTTAATATATCCAATTACTTTTTGAAATAGGAGGTGATTTTGATTTCTAATGGTTAACACAGAGGACAAAAGTTCCCCAGTATCTCAAGCTACAGCAACTGCTAACTGCACGATTTTGAATAATCACATTATCTCTAGCCAAATTTACTGGTTTGGAAACATTTTACAATATGCATTCATTGACAGAAATAACATGTACCTTCCTGAGTGCTGAAATGTTTAATTCATCAGTATTTAAAACTCCTTCTGAGGCTCAAGCATTAAGAGGTGTGCAAACATGACTACCCACCCAACAGCCTTTTATTCTGCAGCAGCAGCTGTTTGGAAAACCCTCAGATCGTTCCTACTTGTCGTGTGTCGGGTTAGTTCCACAGAACAGAGTTCTGATGTGTGTGAACTAGACAGAAATCAGAGGAAACTAAAACAGAAGCCCCGCTCCAGGCACACACCAAACACACCCCAATCCCTCATGGAGAAATAAAGAAGCGAATCAAGTCTCATTCCTTTGGATAGCACAAAACCACACGTGCAGGGCAATGCTTGCTTCAACAGACTAGAAAAAATGTAGTCAAGAGGTAAACAGCCAAACGATACACAGCATATATGAAGCATACTGTCTATCTATAGTCAGGTCTTACTGCATCCAATAACCTGCTAACAAGTTCAGCCTGGGAAGCGCAGAGCTACTTTTTCCAGATCGATCTTCAAAGGCTGTCTAACATTCAGCAGTTCACAAAGAAACATTAACAACTGTATTAAGTGTGAAAGAAAGTGAATTAATGATTTCTTCCACAAGTTCCCAGCCTTTCACATTAAAGAAGCCTGACATGAAACACTATAAACAGTTAATTAACAAAAAAAAAGTGATGGTAAATATGAATGAAAGAGAATTCTCACACAGTCAAAAAAAAAAGAAAGACAGACCTCAAACCTCTTACAGGCACACAGATTTGAGCTTATTCAGCTAAACGGAAAGGAGGAGAGGAATAATTCCTGAATAAGCACACACTAAATTGATTCTTCTCTGAGAAAACACAGCATGCCATTTTAGAAGGCTAGTCTTGAACACATTCCCAGCCTCAGAAAAAAAAGTAAATGCTTTTCCTGGATAGAGATGATAACTTGGAGCCTTCTTCAAAAGGCAAACCTTGAATTTCGAATCTTATTTATAGGAGGAGAGAACATAACAGCAGCAGAACCAAATTTGTTCAGCTGTTATACGTTAAGTGCAAAGCCCAATTTTAAAGTCAAATTGTAAACATATTTAGCGACTTGAACACAAGAAGCTCCAAAGCAGCAAGATGGGGTTTGTAACAGTAATTAGAAGGTATACCATCTCCAACTAAAATGGCTTATAGAGGATTAATTGTGGAACTACTGTTAGGAGCTCACTAGCATGTTACACAACTGCAAAAAGTATTACCAACCATAACCTGAGCCTACACAGTCGTACCCACACTTAACTCTTTGGTTAAGTATGTCCAAAGAGCTTCTCACGAATTATGACCAAATCATGCTTATGCAAACTTTTCTTACTGTCAATACCATCTGCTAGTTCAAGCCCAAATTAATGCAGTGTTAAGAAAAGTTTTGATGAACTCACTTTATTACAAGGTGGTTTTTTTGGGTTCCCCCCCACTTACTTCGCCAAATAAATTACTGCAGATAATTCCATTCTTTGGAACCTCCCAGGCACAGGGAATTGAGCAGAAGGTCCAAACACTCTCTGCAAAGAGGATCACAAAATGGTTGAGGTTTTAAATCTTCTTCAGCCATATAAAATGCTGTTGAGTGCACACTATTTACTTAATTACTATTTACTCATGTGAGAGTATACCTATGCTTCCTTAGAAAAGTCCCTTCTTCAATTAACTGGGCCGACAGATCTATTAAAATGGTTACACATTAACAGGCTCACAACTCTATGGCCAAACCCGACCCATCAGATACTGGCTAAAAGCAAAGCTTGAAAAATTGTCCTCCAAACCAAAGATTCCATAGATAGAATCACAGAATCCTAGAAGGGTAGGGGTTGGAAGGGATCTCTCTTGAGATCATCGAATCCAACCTCCCTGCCAGAGCAGGATCACCCAGTGTTCAAAAAGCTTTTCCCCTCTCCTCAGTCCCAAATAAGTATTTGTCATCTGAGACACAGTTCCATTAAAAACCAGACCATTACTTAGACAATGTCATGATTCCTGTAAGGGAAAAAATTATGTAAGCCTCACCACATTGCATAAAAAAAAATATAGGATTTGTATATATATATATATCTTTTTTTTAATGCCAGGAGCAATCAAGTACCATGACAGAACTTTCTGTAGAAAGTACCTGAAAAAAAAAAAATATCTGTGACTTGATTTAATCTCAGAAACAAGTGACAAAAAAGTACCATAAGAAATGCATGGCCTTTTATTCTTTGGAATCCACATCAACATATTATTAGAAGACCATCTGTTCTCAAAATCTAACAACCCGAGGTAGCTGGTACCTGATCATCTGACAGGAAAGATCAAAAATCCAGAGACATACTGTCAAGCACGCTTTTGTATGTAGAAGGCCTGCACTTGTGAAACATTCAGACAGCAAGGGAATATTCAGTGAAATGCCAAATCCTTGACAGTGCTTCTCGTAAGAACGAGATGATGATGTAATATGACCTGGCCAGGAAAAAACACAACCGTACTTGGCTTTGATACAGATACTAGTGAGGCTTAGTTAATTTTAGGCTACCATTTATTACTTGCTTGTTTTTTCCAAACTTAGGCTGCCTCCCTGTTTCTCTCCCTAGCCCACTGGAGCAGGGATGTGAAGGGAGAGGAAAAGAAAGGAAGAAGCAGGAAAGGGTAGGGGAAGAAGCAGGAAAGGGTAGGGTACCACTGTAGAGACAGAAACGTGTAGCAGCACACTACAGAACCCGGTAACAATGCAGATATGCAGCAAGAGACATTAAACAAAGAACCTTTTAAAAAAAAGTAGGATTTATTCTCCAGCTCTCTGCTGGAGCACTGAAAAAGATCTTTTTTTTTTTTCCTTTGACAGCTGATGTCCATCCCTTTCTCCCTCAATAGAGTGTTTCCATTGTGTTATACATGAGATTAGAAAAGCCATCACCTCTACAACCTGGTCTTATCCTGCGTGTTTGTGATGAACTGCCCAAGATCAAGAGGAAACTACATACTGCCTTTAAATTCCTTTTGATGTGGTGGAGTTAAACGCTGGAAGAATCTAACTGCCCCCAAACCATTGCTCACACTTGTTGGCTTATATTACTTGTTTTCCAAAATAATAACTGTCATTAGATTTTAAAAGCAATCCATACAGGCAGTGCAGGTGGCACAGAGCAGCAAGGACTGACCAACCTTTCTCTCTGTTGCAAGGAGACCCTGGACCAGCAGCCCCTACCCGGGGAAGAGCAGAAGCAACCCACTGCACACGCACTTCGGTCGCTTCAAGAACAATAGGAAATAGTACAGATTTATTTTTTTTTAAAAGAACAAAACTAAAAGCTTGTATATAGATGCATAAACACTTCGAATGCAACAGCCATCAAAACCTCAGGTTTACCAATGACAGCGCATTACTTCGCATTCCAGTTTACAAAGGAAGCTGCTAAAATTAAACTGAAGAAGCCAGTCACATGGTATTTATTCCTGTAACCATTAAACAGGAGTTTAACTCCTCCGACTTCGAATGCAGCGATGGCTAGAAGCACACGATGGTTTTCTGTGCCAGTGTTCTGGCATCTGAACATGCTCATTTCAATGAGCACATAAGCAAGAGGACAACTATTTAATGCTCTGGGGACCTCGGGTTTGGTTTCTGTGTTTCTTTGGGTTGGGTTTTGGGGCAGTGGTGGGGAGCTGCTGTGGTGTTTTGGGGTTGTTCTTTTTTAAAAAAAAATCTAGTCTCTTCCTAGGGTGAGTCCATAGGAAGACTTCCCTAAGGAAGGTCAACTGACACAAATTCAAATTGTCATGAGATCCCCTCAAATACTGATCTAGATGTTGATAACAAATCCTTCCACAGCTTCTCTCTTTATGGTTTAACTGTAAATGCAGAGCTTGCAATTGCAAAACATGATGCATCAATTTCTCCCAATCAGCACAGTAGTTTTTGATGGTTAGTCCAAGGCTACAAATAATAAAAAGTAAAAATAATAATAAAAAAAATTATATAGTTCCCTAGGGATACATAAAGGAAAAAAGACTATTTAATACTCTTAGGCAACAAGAGTGATTGTACACAACACAACACAACAACAGAGCGTGACTGAATTATAAAGCATTTCAACAGTAAGAAGAACGATCACTAAATCAAGGGGGGCTTTGTTGATTTACTACGATCTCCAAGTTTAGAATGAGGCTTTACAAAAACTGATCACTGCTACCTGCTTCTCAAGGCTACCAATATACCCACTAAAACACCTCTGCTTTGCAGTCCAAGGTACTGCAGGCACTAAGCAGATCCCTTTGATGTAGCTGGTACCAGCACCACAGAAGGAAACTAACCTTGTCATTTTGTCCCCACTACAAAAGGTGACACTGCTCTTTCTGAGAGGATCCAATACAACTCTGTAGATACTATGTAAAAACACAGTTGTAGGTTATGAAACTAAGGTTTGCCGAGAAGACTTTCTTTTCAAGGTCTAGTACTTGCTGTCTTCAGACAAAAAAAAATGGAGCTGCAATTATGATTCACTACATTTAGCAGACACAGTCATTATTCACTCTGATCATCGGATTATACCAAAAATTATACAGAAAAACCACAAAGCATTATCCATGCAGGCAGAAAAAAAAATTACATACAGTAATCCCAAATGTCTACACTTACCTGCTGACAAGCCATCATAATCTGATTTCTGTCAAGGAGTTCCAATCACCACAAATCACTGTTACTGAAAACACTGGTATTTTACTGCATTCACTAAACACAAGTGTATATGCAAAATTAATTCAAAGGAGTTGGTAATGCTCTAGATATTCCAGTGTACAAGTTTCTTCTCTTTTTCTCCTCCTGCCAGCTAGGGTTACAGTGGCATTTCACAATGCATCTTTCTTCAGTTACTAACTCAGATAGTTGGCATGACTGTTCTTGATAAGTTATCCAAGACAGCAATCATTTCCAGAGCACAGAAATGTCCCCTCTAAACTCTTTTGGTGTCTAGTTCTTATCTCAGAATATACAAATACATATAAACTTTTGTATTTAGGGTAAATATATCTGTCTTACTAATGTCTTAAGCATTATAAAGACAGGATTTTATATACTGACTTTGTTTAAAAAAAAAATAATAATTTCCAACTAACAGTTTACTCACGGCAGCCCACTTTGCTGTATCATCTTCAAGTCTCTGAGCCTTGCTAGCATCATAGAATTGTCAGCGTTGGAAGGGACCTTAAAGATCACCTAGTTCCAACCCCCCTGCCATGGGCAGGGACACCTCCCACTGGAGCAGGTTGCTCAGAGCCCCATCCAGCCTGGTCTGAAAAACTTCCAAGGATGGGGCTTCCACCACCTCTCTGGGCAACCTGTTCCAGTGTCTCACCACCCTCCTGGGGAAGAAATTCTTCCTGTCTAACCTGAATCGACCCATCTCTAGTTTTGATCCATTCCCTCTGGTCCTATCACTGCCTGACAGCCTAAAAAGCCCCTCCCCAGCTTTCTTGTAGCCCCCTTCAGATACTGGAAGGCCAACACATGAGCTAATTTCTCCTTCACAGCCCTGCAGGATTTGGTCTTGATCTGTGCCTAACTTCAGCAAGTCTTCAAATAATACAACCATCGTGTGGTAAACTTCAGTGATAGTAAATGTCATCTCTGATAGTAACCCAATACATCTTTTGTTTGGTTTAATCTTTTGACAGATTAAGCTGAACATGGAGGAAAAAAGTTGAGGAGATTGTGTTCTTGCGTAAGATTAGTTCCTTTAGCCAGCACCTGTCTTCTGAACTGATTCCATTTGCCATTTAATCAGCTCAGTGGGAGGTTTGCTTCCAGAAAATTAGGCAGCAGTAAAAGGAATGATGTCAATAGCTTTAGTTTTTAAACTTATTTATGTGCCTGATGTAACACTGAAACACTTGTTTTTAACTGCAGCTATTTTTGACACTGAAACTAGTTTCTTGCGTAAGAAGCGAGTTAATCAAACAAGCTATTAATTGGTGAGGTGATACTGAGCAGTAGCGGGAGAGGAACTGAAAATGACAACAAATAAAACTTTGTGCCATGTGCTCGATTGCCACATTGAATCACAAACTCAGTAAGTTAGTAGCTGCTGGTGCAGAGTCAGTGTTGGGAGTACTTGCATCCCATGGCAGTGAGACTCAACGTGGTATTAACTCTACCCAGGTAGGAGCTAATACATTTTCTGTATCTGTGATTTCTGAGCTTGTTCCATGCAGTTCACTGCTGTAGTTACATCATCACTCAGCTCCCCTCCTGCCTCGAATTAGCTGGACTCCAAACATATGAACTATTAAAAAAAAAAAAAAAGGCATTGAACAATGGTTTTGATTTTTGGCTGCGTTTTACCGTGACTTGGCTCCCTCTTCTGGAAACGGGCACAGTAGCAGAGTGAATAAACATAACTTTAGTTTCCAGTTTCCTGCCCAAATAAAGGGTGGAAAGCCTACAACTGAATGAAGACTCAGCCCTGTGGTTCCTCCCCATGGTTTCCCTCAGTTCCCACTTGTACCAAAGCTGCTTGTCTCTGTTTTCTCTGTTGGCAGCAGATCCACGCGCCCGTGTGTGACTATGCCCCAGGCCTTTGGGGGGTTCCTCCGAGGAAGAAATGCTGAAGCAAAGGTCAAAGTATGATTTTACATATTTCTTTTTCCCTGCTTTTGCCAGCTCTGGTGACGTTCTCCTTCTGGAGTTGTCTCTGTGCTGCGTGAGGAACCTTTTTGCTGTTTCACTGTCTAAGGTTCAGATCGATAATACTGTTACCCCTCTTGATTTAAGAAGCTAACTGCTCTTCAGGGACCTGCAAAACACTCCAATTAGGTAATGAGCATTTACAGGCCGCTGGCTGCAGCAGTAGCAGGTGGGAGGTGCCTGCCCTGCATCTGCACCCTGTGCCTTTTGGTGCAGCCCAGAAGCTCCAGAACCTTTCCTAAGGGCCATGTACGACCTCGGTCAGGCTGAGCTGGAGCTCCTCCATCCGTTGTTGACCTGAACTTTTGCCGGGCGTGCATCCAAGCTGCCATGGGACACAGAATCACCTGAACATTATCTTAACAAGGCTCCTCCACCTGCTCGTTCATATTCCTGAAGTGAGTCACAAGTACTCATGTTTTGGACTGAGACACCCATTGTTTTAATTGCCTATTTCCATAAAGGAGTCGGATTGTTGTCTCTCAGATACTTAGAACAAGGCAACAGCTCTATCAGCAGTCAAATCGAGCTGTAACCATACTGATTGATGTTTATTTTTTCCTAAATTCTTTGGATGGGAATATCATATTCAGTCTAATCCTTAAAAAGCAGAGACTGAGATTTTTCTGCTGGAAAGCTGGAGGAGCTGTGGGCCATTCACCACCGGTGCACGGAGTGTTGCATTTCCCAGGTATTGGAGAGGAGAGGCCCTGTTTAGAATCATAGAATTGTTTAGGTTGGAAAGGACTTTTAAGCTCGTCAAGTCCAACTGTTAACTCAGCACTGACAGGGCACCACTAAACCATGTCCCTCAGCTCCACGGCTTTAAAATCCCTCCAGGGATGGGGTCTCTGCCACTGCCCCGGGCAGCCTGGGCCAGAACTGGACAACCCTTGCAGGGGTTGAAGAAATTGTCCCTCAGCTCCAACCTAAACCTGCCCTAGTGCAACTTGAGGCCGGTTCCTCTTGTCCTGTCACTTGTTCCTTGGGAGCAACCTGGCTCCAACCTCCTGTTGAGAGCGAGGTCTCCCCTGATCCTCCTTTTCTCCAGGCTGAGCAACCTCAGTCGCTCCTCAAGAGATTTGTGCTCCGTTGCCCTTCTCTGGACGTGCTCCAGCTCACTCGATTTGGCTGTGAGGATGTAACTATTTACTGGGGAGAGGATAAAAAAAAACAAACAAGGGCAAGGGAAAAAAAACCAACCACCCAAGTTTGTGAGTGATGGATGGAGACGAGGACCCGCCGCGGGCCGGATGCTTTCCCCGGCCGGGCACCCTCCGAGAGCCAGGAGTTCGAGACCGGCCGGGAAGGTGGTGCCGGGAGCGGGACCCCGCCCGGCCCCGGAGGCTTTGCGGGCGGCGGGACTTCCCGAAACGCCGCGGCGGGAGGCGCCGGGGAGGCCCTGACCCGTTGCCCCGGGCCGGCGGGGGGAGGAAGGCAGGGAGGGGGGCGGG
>WTSP01025664.1:0-13021 GCA_025331215.1 Actenoides lindsayi | reverse complement strand
AGTGCTATCACTGCCCAACAGCCTAAAAAGCCCCTCCCCAGCTTTCTTGTAGCCCCCTTCAGATACTGGAAGGCCACTATCATCAAACTGAAAAGAATTTTTCAAAAGCTCTATTTCAGATGTTGGTCCTGGAAGCATACATGATACATGAAGACTGGCATGTGTGTTATTAGTACAACTTCAAACCTTTTTCCATAGACTGGCAGCTCCATCCGAAGTGCTCATCTCTTTTCTACTTAATACCACAGAGAGTAAGAAAGGCACACAAGAATACTGAATTTGGTGTTAGAAAGCTGTAAGATTAGTACAAGACTGTTGCTAAAATGAACTATAACGTAGTAGTACCTCTGTGCTACTGCTGTCTTCTATTACTGTTCAACCATTCAGTGGGTGACTAAAAGGAAGCCTGTCAGAAACCAGAGCCTTACACAGTCTCAAGCTATCTGGTTCATACTTGAGAAAATAAGAACACTTAGGGGCAAAAGTTAGTAACTCAAACACCAGAATTGTAATAATGCCCAAAGAGAACAACTGCTGCTAGAGCAATACAGTAACACAGACAAGACTTTGCAGGAATATAGACACTGAGTGGCAGAATAACAGACTGCAACCCTAGTTAGGAGGGCAATGACTGAACAGTGACAATACATAGCGGACAAAAAACTACGGCAGGAAGAGTTTGCTATTTAAAGCAATCCCTCTGTAGCTTAATAGCAAAAAGCACAGTTAAACTACTAATTTCAACAGTACCACTGACGTCACTTATTTTATTACAAGCTGCTTTTAAGTTGCTTTTATTCCCCTTGTATGTTTAATGGATCAAGTAGAGACCAGCTGCTCAGCCTAGGCTGCAGTTCAAACCAACTCAAGGTATTAGATTCTACCTCAATCAGAAACAGGGGGAAGGAGCATTGGGGAACCTAGATGAGCACAAAAAGTCTCATTTTATTTCTTACAGAACTGCAAAAAGACAGAACACAGAAGGCCTGTCTCTTGGGTGATTACATGACAATTGTTGAAGTCGCTACAAAGTGCTGCAACTTGATAAATGCCTCAGATACCAAGCATTCTTGAAGGGATAGTTTTGAGTTATTCTAAAACAGAAATATTATCATTTCATGCTGCAACTAGGGAAAGACAGAGGGAACCTTAAAGCTGGCAGCACCCTAGAGAGCCAACAGACACGTGCCACTGAAAGAATTATTTAAGTGTAATGCTGTGGGATGCAGGTAATACCTTTAAGCAATGGCTGTGAAACCACATATTGTGCAGTTAAACATCCACGATGGAAGAAAGTTTAGCTTTCTATCAACTAATAACCAACTCAGGTACTAGTCACAGAATGACAAAGTGCTAACACACATCAAAACATCTTTGTTACATATATAATTAAAAAAAAACCCAAACAAAGCAACCAACCAAACAAAAAGCCAAAACAAAACTTCTATCAATGGAGATGTGAGAATTAACCTGGTTTTCAAGGGGAAGAATATACTCATTAGCAGCTCAGTCAGCCTCACAACAGCAGCACCAAAAGCATTTCACAGGCTAACATGGACAACTAGATTTTAAAAAGTGAGATGCTCATTCCACACTACTATGAAATGGAGAGTACTTCTGATTTTGGAGAAGAATGCTGATGAAATGCTGGAGTGCACCCATTGCACTTGTCCATCACAATAAAGGAGACTGCTCTTTGAGTGCTTACCCCGAGCAAGATGAATTTCCTTTCAGAAATATTTTCTTGGTTAAACTCTCACTCAGACATCCACGGCCTCTAACCACAAAAAGGCCACAGAAATACATCAAAGTAAAAAGATGTTTTCAGCATGAGAGGATACAGAGAGGGATGTCTTTACAAATGAAGATACCGCAAGGTAACAAGGAGATAACCTTGCTGGCTTAAGTGACAATCTATCATCAAAGAAAACCAATTAGGACTGGGAAAGTCAGGGAGGGGTGGCTGAAACCAGCGGAGACCCCAGAAGTTAAAGGAATTGTAAACTTGTGACCTTTAAGAAGAGTGCATAGGTTTAATAGCCTTGTACATACTAACTTCTCCTCCTAGGGAAGGTACAGAGTTAATGAACCATACAGTGCATGATGTGGGGGGGTGTACATGTTAAGGGGGGATAAGTAACAGAAGTATTGGGAAGTCTGTACCTTCCTAGTACCTCAGCCAATGGGGAAAGGAAGAGGGTCATATGCAGCTGGGAAACTAGGATAAAAGAGGGGGCTGTGCCCTCTGGCAATCTGAGACACCCCACAGAGATATGCCCGGTGGATTCTCCCTTTATTCGAGCTGTGTCTTCTCACAGGACTCCTCTGTGATGTGATTTTCTGAACAAGCAGCACCACTGTATTTCAGCTGAAGCATAAATCTCATCTCAAAGGTAGGTCAGTCAAATGTGGGCCATTTCAATGCAGGGCATTCGACATCAAATTTGCACTGCATTATTTATTTTAAAGGGACAAGCACATTGTTAGAAACGAGTTTCAGCTGAGAGGATTTCCTTTGTTCTTAAATTCCACATAGCCCACTGTAGTCAGTTTTAGGGAAATTAATTCTACTGAAGTGAAAAAAAAATACTCACTGTCTTTTCTTCCCTCTTCTGGCTTCTGATGAAGAGGTTTCCAGTGAAACTTCAAACCACACACACACATAAAATTATTTTTCAACTCAGGAAAAACACGGTTCCTACTAAAGCATGCTGAGGAGAGTGATACCGTGCCAAAAACAAGCTCCTGTTTATTGGCTCCACCAGTTCCTCGTTGGATAAGCATGGGTTTGTTACCCTTGGAGAAATCATTTGCACTCTCATTTTGGCTTCTTGCGAAGTGTAATTGGTTAACTAATCCACATTGCAGTGAAACCAGTGTATTGTTCCAAGAACTTATGTTAACTACAGGAATAATTTCCATGTTTAGTTTTGAGCTCTTCAAAATGAGATGACAATCACATAATTGTTCACGAAAAGAAAGGGTTTTCTGGCTCTTCAAGATCAGTAATAAAGGATGAGAATACAGTTCAGCATACGCTACACTCCATGGCTGTAGTTTGCTCAGAGAAGCTGATGAATACAACTCTACTGCACCACAGCTAGGGGAAACACCCCAGCTGAGAAGACTGAAGTATTCTTGACCCAAATGAGAGCCATATAGGTGCATGAGCACAACATTCTCAGCATTTATCCAAGCTATCCCTGCTACTTACTCCCCTAAGAAAACAATCAAAAAGAGATGTGACTGCCTCAGGACAGGTAGCATGGTCTTTAATCTCCCTATTCATTCTTTGAGCTTTATTGAATGCAGAAAATTCCTTGGAAGTCAGTAAGAAACACACCAATAATCGTGATTTATTTGCACGTGTTCCCAAGAAATGGGAAAGAAAACCCCAAGACATCAGTGCATTTTTTTCACAGAAGGCTGAAGTAGCAATCAACCCAAGCTCACATTTTCATGCATTTTTAACAACATCCAAAACAAGAGGAAATCCAATCATTCCCAGCTGAGGTGACAAGAAGTACAATCAGGGACAATCACGTGCGCATAGAGGAACAAAGAGACAAGCCCACAGCAAAGAGATTGAGGTGTCTATCAGATGATGGCATGAGTCAGCCAGCATCTTGGCTCTGTGAGTCAAATCCATGTTTAACAATGCACTGGGCCTTAGCTAAACTTAATAAAAAGCACAAGTTCTGCACAGGCAGGAAGTCCTTATTAGAAGTGATGTGCTGAAATGCACATATTGAGGTCTAAAACATCAGTTCCTGCAGCTATAGTGGGACTCATTTTATGGGGAAGCTGGAGGGGTAACAAAGAGTTTTTTCTGGTCCCCCAACAGATCAGAGAAATCTCTTCTTCAGTGTCTAAACAGACAAGTCTGTTTAATTACATTAAATCCTATCAAACTGATCTTCCTTATAAAGGGCTGAAGTGACCAACTCCAAAAGGCAATGGAAGACATAACGAATTCAGAGTTTCATTAGGACACACTGTTAGCTAACTATAATCTATTAATTAGCATTCTTATTTTTTACAGCTCATTACAATAATACCCTTTTACTCTTAAATTGCATCCTTCTTTTTTTGGACCAAAGTTACACAATTCTACTAGTGTGTGGTAGTAATTACAATCATTGCCTTGAGAACCGTGGCCTGGAAATAGCTGGAAATGTTTAATTAGGGGATAAAGGGAAGACAAGGAAAAGAAAAAGAAAAAAAAAAAGGAAAAAAGCAAACAAACCAAAAACCAAACCCAAAAAACCACTCAGAAGAATCACTGTTCACCAATCTATACATATTTAGAAGCCACTTCATCCATTCTAAACCATACCTTCATTGCATTTTTCTTGCAAGATTTCCACAGCATCCTCAAATGTCAAACCTGATCTCAGAAAAAACATGATTATATCCCAAGACATTCTGTTCAGTATGGAAACAGAATTTAAACTTAAAAAATGAAATGAATCTGAGAATTAAAAAAAACCTTATCTGCAGTAGAGTATTCCATGCATTCATTACATTGGTACTGTACCACTACAAGTACAATTTTCACTGAATTACTCCTTTCAAGGAAATCCTGCTTTTTTGTAATAAAAATCATTTAAACTTCAGGTTTTTTTCACTCCAAGAAAACATATGGAAAAGAACATAAAATGCTGCACACAAGTCTCAATGTTGAGATACCATTCGGTAGGGACACAGCTATAAAACTACACATAGAGTACACTGAATTATTTCATATTAACTCAGAAAAAAACCAACTTACTTTCTTCAACTCAGCCCTTTAAAAAGTGAAAGCTGCAGACAGCTTCAGCGTAGCAGATTATCACTAACCAAAAGGAGTTTACTATCACCTGAAGTTAGAGTGTGACATGGCAAGTACTACCAGCACTACTTTTTTTCCCCAGGGTTTCCCTCTCCCCTCCACCTTCTAAAGCAAATCTTTAAAAAAAGCACTGTCTAAAATAGCAAGTACACCTTAACAGCTTCGAGAACATGATCATGCTTCAATTATAGAAACTATGTTATTAACCTTTCTTGGGTATTTAAAAAACTCAATAGAGAAAGTAATTCTGTCGTAGTGAAAGCTGGCTTACATTTCAGGAAACTTTTGGAGCTGGACACTGGGCCTGTTTTCAAAAAGAGCAATGAAGTTTCTTACCAGAGAGGTGCCTAACTCATATTTGGCCAGAAATTACTTAAGAGGACAACACTAACCCAAAGGCAATTAGTTACTTCAGGATTAAGCCAGCGAGAAGGGCTAGGTGGGAAAATTTTAAACAGCTTTTGATAAATAGAGCTGACTACAAAGAGACCTCATTTTTAATCAACCTCTAAGTTTTATTCTAATTTAGGGATCCTTTTACAAGGGACAAAACAAAAGAACTAGATGCCCAGCAGTATCTCTTCTTCTGTCTATTATCTGACCAGACTACTACAAAACCCAAACCGTAGTGTGCTTTATGATAGCTGCATAACAAGATCTGCACAGCTTATGACAAAGGAAGAGATGAGCAGGTATGAAACAGTATTACTTAAATGTAGCCAAGGACACGATTTATATCTGTTTGTGAAAACTGCAGGTCTGGAGTATTTAACTGGAGCTCTAAAATAAGACCAGCTTACAGTGAACTTTGTTCTACTGGCAGTGTGTCAACAGTCAGCAACAGTTCAGTTGTATCTGGGGACAGCAGTCAGGACATGCTGCATCCCAGAGAATACTGCAAGAGGCAAGCACTACTGAGGTATTAGTTACGAACAGGGGAAAATACCTCCCAAAAGGAAACCGAGTGGTTAGCATCAATCCTAGCAGAGAAACCACACGAAGCACAAGGAGAGATGAGCGCTCAAGAGGTGGCTCACAAGTCTGACAAGAAACATTTCAAAAGAGGCTTGCACATTGAGAACGCATCTTATTCATACCAACGACCTGGGAAAAGCACCCAAACCAATTCAGCTGCTTAAGTGCAACATGCAGGTTCATTCAAGTCATTCACTCATGCTACTGCACTACCATAACAGTGACGTTAGATGACAAACCTGGTTTTCTTCTTGCAAAACTCGATATTGCTCCTTCCAAATCGTGATTTTTGAAGCTTCGTCTTTCCTCAGAGCTCTTTCCTTTTTTAGCTCAGGACTCCAGAAGGTCTTGATGCTGTTCATGGAAGAACTCAGCTTGCTTTCTTTCACCTCCACATCCTTGCGAAGCAGATCGTTTTCCCTTAAGACTTCTTTGAGTTGCGTCTGCAGATCCATTATCGTGTTGTCCCTGGCCTGGCGCAGCGAGTGAGGCACGGTGGATGCCATACTGACCGGAGGCAGGTGGTGCTCTCCAAATGCAATAGTATCACTGGCAACTCCACTACTGGCAATGTTAGGGCTGCTGCCCATCGCAGTCATCCGAACACCGTAAGGCAGCCGCCCCCCCGACCGGCCCAAAGTCATGGTGCTTTTTGGGGTGTCTGCACCCACGTTCTCGTGGTCGCTTAGATACATAGGGCCGGACGTGGCATAGGCGGCGTTTAAGGACTGAATATTTTCCATAGAAAGGGTTTTCCCACTGCCACCCCCAGTACTGCTCCCAGAACTGCCTCCTGTACTGTTGGTTCGACGATGGCCCAAGCGCGGTGACCGTGGCAGCCTCGGTGAACGCCCTGGGCTCTGGTTGCTTGGCTCAACCTTCCCGATGGATCGAGCACTTCCGTACATGGTGAAGCTGGTGGTGTGAGGCAATTAGATAGGCATAAATCAGGAATGGGAGAAACCCCGTTGAGTTCTTCAACGGTTGTAAGACAGCTTAAGGCCAATCACAACTTGTAACAGATCCAGTTGTCCATCTTTGAAGTCACGTGCTCGCAATGTTCAGGACCATATCTGTGTGGATAAGAATAACATATTAAAATCTGTATCAATAAAAATAACACATTAAATACCTAGTTTATAACCCAATATTTTGTCTGACCTAGAATAAAGTGTATTCTACGACCTTTACACTTCTCCAGCATCTGTTCAATTCCCACTGACAAAAAGGGCAATCTTTTCTTCAAACCCTAATATTTAAACTCAAAAAGGAACTTGGTATTCTTGCTTTTCTTACAAGTTGTGTTCAGGTATAGTAGAAATGTAAAAAAACTCTGGGGGGATCACATTAACATCAACCTCAGGATAAAGAATCCAATAAACTGAGATGCGTTTCCCAACGCTGTCACACTCAGCCCCTATATCTAGCATCTTATGTGAACCAATGGCTCAGAAAGCAGCCATTCCTGGCCACGGCTGACAGAAAATGGAAGATTCACTAACACAAGGTTTTGTTAACCCCTGGAGGATCTCTCTGTCACATTAACTCTATGATGCCTTTCATATCTCCCCCTAGTCCCGCTCAAATACTAATACCACAGTAACTGCTCCTAGGGAAGAAAACCAAATACAGGAAAAGGCACTGCAGAAATACAGGAAAATCCCTGCTTACATTTGTTAAAACAGAAAGAAATTTGGAACAACTTCTTCTGCAGCCTTCAGCAAGTAACATTTCCTTTGAATTTCTTTTCTGCTGTTGCTGTTCAGGACTGACAACAGCTGACAGACAGCAACACTTACAGAGTCAACTCGTTAACAGCCTGATAGGAACAGGGCAGTTTGATCCCCAAGTATGCAGGCAAGCACATCTCACAGCACAGTGACCCCTCTAGTGCCTCCCATCAGCATAATGCAAACCACAGAGCCAGCTCCCAGAAGACTGAACTTTCCTGTAGCACCAACCCCTGCCTGCACAAGGAAAACTTTGCGTGTCAGTTCTACAATAGCAACAGAAAAAACCCAGCCTTTACAAGAGCGGTCTTAATCTGATAAAGCAGTGTAGCAGACACATTAGACTTCATTAGCAGAGGTAGCGATTGTTCACGTTGTCATAATTAATACCTTAATCACAAGTAACAATGACTGGATTATACAGTGGGACCTGGACTCCAGAACGGAGCAAGGAAAAAATAAAGCAGATGACATTCCAGAAGAGTAAAAGCTTATATTCCAGTAAAACTCTGACAAATATCTTTACCCTGGAATTCAAATAGTGGGTATGATGAGAGAACAGACAGGACTGACAACAACCTGGAGGTGTGTCAACCAAGAGAATGAAAAAATAAATCCTGTCACCTTCTGGTGCACACCACTATTACAAAAGCTGTGCTTGCTAGGCTATTTTACATCAAAAATGTGAAGGATCTATCTTAGGACTATAATGCAGATTTTAAGCGTATCTAGTTCTAGGAGGTAAGAAAGCTTACTGCTTTTCATGTTAAATGAATGACTGTTACAGAAGGAAATAACAGAAGAAAGTTTACACTGGAAGTTGTTTTCAAGCCGGCCAATGCTGAACGCAAGGCACTGAACCCGTGGAATTCAGGGTTGTTTATACACATCAAAATATGCTTATCCTCATGGCCTTGACAGCAACAAAGCTAAAGGGATGAATGAAATGAAGACAGAAAGAAGTCAAAAAAGGAGCTATTCATTGTATGATTGATTCTCATTCCTAGATAGTGCATGAACCGATGCCCAAGTGCTAATACCTGCTCATGTCCAAGCCTTTTCAAAGGTAGTGTGGTTGTTTTTCTTAAAAGTAAGTTCAACCAGTTGCACATCTGCCAAGTTCACTGAAAGTAACAGGGCCCTTGTTCTGTCTCACTGAAAAGAGTTGATACATTCTCCTCCTATACACAGACAAATAAACCTTCTCGGAGAAATAGCTCAAAAATCCCTGATAAATCTTTAGGTGCCTGGCACATTGAAAACCTTGGTTTGTAAAAGGTAAGCTGCCAGCTCTGCCCCTAACATTCGGAGGAAAAACCCAGCAGCCATTTGTCAGAGGAGTGCTTTGTTTCTAAGCAAAACTTGACACTCCTGCTACACATTTCTTCAATTTGAAAGGTTAACATACATGATGCACGTACACTTCAGATCGGCACAGAACACAGAAACACCTTTACTAGCTGTCCTTTTTAGACAGCATTCTGTTTCCAGCTCCTACAGGATAGCCCCATCCAGAATACACTACCCGTGAATGCCTAAACAAGAGCCAGAAATATTCATCATCTTTTGTCTAACTTGTGTCCCCCAAGTATACGTTTCCTTTCACGAGACCTACTTGCTCCAGAAGGCAAACAGGAATAAGATGACAGACCATGTTCTGCTCTAGAGCAGCTCCTTTGCAAAAGCAGTTCTGACACCAGGTTTTGTTTCTTGTAATTCCCATGTCTTGATATCAGCACAAAGGATATCTTATCCACCAGGACACCTTCATTTCTTTACATCTTCTTCCCCAAAAAACAAGACCACAAAACCAAAAAGGCTCACTACTATTATGAAAAATGCACGTTTCAGCTAAATCTTTATTTACTCATATGTATATACCCCTTGAGATACACCACTTGGATAAGCAAGGATTGCTTTTGTAAAGCTCTGGAGGTCACCCTCAACTCAAGGCAGAACACGAGGTGCTACTGCTCTTTCCAAATGCCTTATCTCATCTCACTTGTGAGACTAAAATGGATCTGCTCACAGCATACTAAGAGTTAACCTGGTCACTAAATTTGGGTGCATGAGCCAGTTCTTTCCCTCTGTCAGGTTGCTGTGTACCAACAGAAATTTTTCTGTCTTCCTTCAACGTCTGGGGCAAATAATTCTTCACACTGTCTGGACATCACACTTAAAGGCTGCCCAGGTATGGCAAGCCTTGGTATGTCCAAGAAGTCTTGGATATCATTCCATCCCCTGTTCTCTCCAAAAGCTTTAAGTACTGCACTGGTGAATTTGTTACAGGATGATTAGCACATGGTGCACATACACTGCAGATTGTTCTCAGATCCTGGGTTTTGCCTCAGTTTACCAGGGATTTGAGCCAGTGACCGACATGGTCCCTCCCTGTCCTACACTCTTCACACTGACATGAGTAGGCAGGTTAGGGAGGTGCATCAGGATTTGTTTTGTACAATGAAAGGGAGCTGCTTAGAATTAGATAGATTTCTCTCCCTGCAGAGAAAATTACCACGTGTCTTTTTCAAAAAACCTCCAAACACAAAAAACAACAGGAGTCATAACGTCCACATAAACTTCTTACTGATGAGATGACTAAAATAACTCTCCTTTTCCTAATTACCTAGGAGACCGAAGACCCGTGGACATTAATTTTCTGTCACTATATGGCTGAAGAGTTTGCAGGCTGATTTGTAGAGCACACAGCCAGTCAACACTACATGTTTGCATGCACAGTTGTTTCCCTCTCCCCCACAGGTGGCACACAACCCACAACCAGCTTCCCAAGGGTGGAAACACAACACCAAACGTGATAAAGATACTTCAAAAGCCCAGAAGTACCTAGAACACCAGTGAGCACCACGTAGACAGCCAGCCTAAAGTCACCACGGGCACCATCGCTGCGCAAAGCAAAGATGCTGCACCTACAGAACTCCCATCGTAACCTCGCCCTGACAAAAAGTTGTACGTGGGTTGTGTCAGCATCGTTGGCACCAGAAAACACCACTTTTCCTAAGCCAGCGTTGGCTTTTCTAGGACCTCATGCTCTACCACTGCCACAGGGCAGCCCACTGCATGCCAAAGAGTCACATTCTTGGCTTAAACAAGCACTAATTGATAGAATCCTCATCGCCCAGAGCACTCTTACGGCAGGGTAGCCAGCAAGGTTCAAGAATGTGCATTAACATTTCTTAATTCTAGCAATCAGCCTGATCATTTAAAAAGCTGCATCCACCCATTCATCCACTTCTGAGCACACTATTCTCAGATAAAAACCAGACAGACTTTCTAAATGCCCTACAAATTTCAAGTGGCTTAGCCAGGTAAGCATTGTAGCAAACCTCTAACACAAAAGAGGCTTTGGGGGTAAGAGGCCCGAAAAGAAGGAGGGGGGAGTGAAGGAGGGATGACAATGGGAGAATATCCTGCTTCACAAAATAATGAATAATGGCAAGGAACTCCTGCACCGGTTACAATAGCATGGTGAAATATTTCTATTCATACAGCAACACAGATAACTGCTACCAGGAACTAAGAAAGTGGCAAATCATATATAAAAATAAAAATAAAATCCAACTAAAACACACAAAACCAAACCAAACCAAACAAAAAAACCCCACCGCCACCAACCTAGGTTTCTTTCGTGATCAAGATTTGCAATTCAATAAAAAGGTACAGGCCATGTAAATACCAAACCTGCTTTTTTTTTTTCCAGTCAGGCCACTAGCCAGATGTGAGAGATAAAAGTCACGTGAACAGAATCACATAAAAGCTTGTGACATGGTTAAAGAAATAATGCGAAGACTTATGAGGAAACCTGGTGCTTTAACACAGCCCAGATAACAGAAACCCAAACTGAAGAACACTTGCTAATGTCCTTACAGTGATGTGATCACAGCCGAATTGGTTTCCCAGAAAACAAGGGAAAACACTATCGAATATTGAAGATAAAGTCCTGTTTTACCCAGCAGATCCCAACCTTTTTCTAGCTGCAGCCCCTCTCGCAGCTTGGCCGAGACAATTCCACACACTTGACTGTTCAGGGAACTGCTGTTCTGTGATAAAGTTCTGAAACGTCCTTCCAGAGCTGAACTACACTGTGTACAGCTGTCTCATTTAATAACTACCGGGTTAGTCAACACACTTTGTTACTGAAATAAACGACTGCACTACAAACTCTGCTCCTATCAGCAAGGTAGTGATTTTTCTCTTTTCATCTCACTTGATATGGTTGTAAGGGTGCTGACTCAGAAGTAACCTGAATCGGGGCACACATGTGAGCTGCTGCAGTTTTCAACACAAAATGCAGGCTGTAGCTCGCAGGAGCTCAGGAGGAGATGTATGTTCAACCACCCACTGCTGTAGATGCAGCAGCCTCTGGGAGAAAAGGAGGGCATGCAGCTGGTAAAGGTTACTGCTGGAGACACCCCAGCCAAGCTGGCTGGTCTTTGAGAGCTGCAAACCCACAGTCGACCAGACAACTTTTTTTTTTTGGTTACAACCTGTTGGATTTGAGGAAACATATTATCCAGGTACAACCACCCTACATACAGCACAGTCCCCCCAAATGAACTGGGATAAAATGATTACTGTACATTGTTCTGCAGACCAGTTCTCTTTCTATCGATTTGCCTTCCTTCTCTCGGCTCCAGCACTGCTTTCCCCATCACCACCTCCTTCCTCATACCTATTCTTCTTATCTCCTCTCTCCTATTTCCATTGCCATTTCACTTGAAGCCATTTCACTTGAAACCATTTCACACTGCTCCAGCATGAACCATGCCACGACCTTCCAGCACGCATGCAACATTCCCTGTGAAATAAATTGCACACTTCATAACTGAGATCTATAGCCCACATTACAAATGAGACAGAGGTGGAAAGGAAGCGATCCTTGACACATGCTTCAGGATGGCAGCAGATTCAGAAACAAAGCATCGTCTCAGCTGACGCTTACTTCGTAGTAGATGCAATAAAATAAATGAGATGTGACCATTCCGAGCTCGCAAGGGAAAGAAAAAAACCATTACCTCAGATGATGTGACCGAGACAACAAAAGCGTGCGCTTCCCGAGGACTGACGGAATAAGTAGGGACGGAAAAATACACCGCGGAAGGCAAATGGGAAGAGCACGAAGGACCTGCTGTACCAGGCTCAACCGAACCCCACCCGGCGCACCACCGCCACCACCAGCAACGCCCGGCGGGACGCGGGCCCGCTCTCCTGCCGCCGGCCAGGCGGGTGATGGAGCCGTCCCCGCCGCGGGCTCCGCGGGCCGTCCGGGGGCGGCCGAGGCCGGACCGCCGCCGCCCAACCCCCGGGCGGTGACAGCGGGAGCGGGGCCCGGCGGGAGCGAGGCCCCGCACCCCCGCCCCCCCGCCCCCCCCGTCTCCCCCGGCCGCGCCCGGGCCCCCCCCCCCTCCCGCCGGCCGCCCGGCCGCGCACCCCCCGGGGGGCGCCCCCGCCAGACCCCCACCCCCCC
>WTSP01025662.1:0-30328 GCA_025331215.1 Actenoides lindsayi | reverse complement strand
ATGTATAGAATTGTCTTTATTGATTGATTTCTCGGATTAGCCATCCAGGTGTTTAAAGTTAGTTATTTTTCATAACATTATAGCAGTAAATGGATAGAAATATAATGAGACAATGAAGGTATACAAATGATACATATACTCATGAAAATATTCTATTAATGAGGGAACAAAACCATTTTCCTGTTGTTGAACAGACTTCCAAATTCTCTGCTCTCCCCTACCCAACACATATCTACATTATTAATGCAATGTTATCCTTATAATTCTAGTCATGTTGCTATATATCGTACTTTATTAATTAATTTTGTTGATAAGTCCCTGAAAGTTTTACTTCCCTTGGAATGTTTAATTTTTCTTAAGAACATGAATATTCAGTGCATCTTTATCTTAGTGAAATAAATGAGCAACTGATTCAAAGCAACAAACCTTTTTTTAAATACAAATATCTATTGCAAAAACTACTGTTTTTTTGAAGTCATTCTAGTACAACAACTCATTTCAAGAATATTATTTTTCATTTAAGTTCAAAGGTATGTGCAGTACATTCACATCACAGTTATTTTCACTTTTAATATAAGTAAACAGTGAAAAGAAAAAGAAGTGTTCGGCTTAATCCTGGCCCTACTACCTATGAAACATTTACTTCCTTTTATCACCACTACTAGCAGTGGAGGGGAAAACAGCTTAAGGACTATAAAGGTAAAAAGTGGAAGTAGTTAGATACTTGTAGGTACTAGAGGTCCTATAAAGAAAAACAAAACCAGTTCTGGTTCATTATTGAAGTTAGACATTTGGGATAAATATTCCAATGCTTTGCTACTAGATTGTGTTTGTTTGCCATATGTTCTATAGTAGGTTTATCTGGTATACTTTGTTATAAAGAATGAAGCTAGATACTTACAGTTCTTCCAATTTATACCTTTAAAGCTTTAAAACCAGCATATTAAAAGTGACATCTTCAAACTGTTGACTTTTTTTTTAAGCAATTTTTAAAAAAGGCAGTTCCACCTTGTCAACTCAGCTTCTTATAATAGCCACTTTTCATGAAAAAAAAGTCATCATTTTTTTCAAAGAAACCTTCTTTTTGAAGGGAAAGACTGGATGTTATATACATAAAAATTTCAAACAAAAGTAATTATAAAACTATCTATTAGACACCTCTGAAGATTTCCATCCGTTTTTAGGAGGAACCATAAGCAAGATGCCAAATTACCTCCATCATTTTTCCTCCCATTTTCCAGAAAATTAAACACTGATGTTTTTACTGGCTCTGCTTATTTTTGAAATAGTATTTAGCTGCATTCAAGTCTTAGCGTTGCTAAAGCTAACTAACAAACTTAATCCAGCTAATTACTTCTGTCACATATTACTCTTACTAAATCTTATTTTCATATTTAAGGAATTTCACTTTGCCATTGAACCAAGTAAAGTTCCTTGTGACTTTCACTGCTATTTCCTGTATTGGATTAAGATGCAAACTATATATGGAAAATTCAGGCAAGTGCTGAGGCATAACTTAACAAGCATGCATAACTATCATCATGCGTTCTATCCTAGGAAATCTGTAAAAATAGAATTCATAAGCTGTACTTGTGTTCTAATGGGTTATTATAAAATATTTACACAGCAATTACACCATATAGCCAGCCAAATTCAAAGATCTGTTTCTACATTGCATGACTATTTCAAGATTATTATTGCCTCCAGCTTTGTCTTAAGCACCTTCCTGCCTAAGAGTATAATACTGAAGAAAGTGAACAAACATTTGACCTAAAATTGGTCATTTTGGAAAGAGAAATGTCCATATAACATTTGTGGTAACTGTTTTTTTCACCATCAGTTGTGTATTTCTTAATAAAATACAGATAAAATCTGAGAAGGTAACCAGAAGTTATCATTGGCTTGAAATCAAACATATTATTAAAAGATTTAAGGTGATTAGTATGGCTGAGTAATCATAAAGCATGGACAAATAGGACCTATGGGCAGAAAGTGGCAACATGAAACAGATGCAAGCTCAAGTATGGAGTTTTGAGACCATAGTTTTATGATCAATTTAAGGTCAAGTGAATCAAGCTGTTTCCCTAAATCAGGCAGAAGCATGGTGCAGTCACTAGTGAAAACAGAATATAGAACCCCTTCCTTCTTCTTTCTGTGCCATGATACTTATTAGCTTTAAATCAGATGTGAAATATTGTAATACATCAGTGACTGACACCTGACCAGCTGAGATTATGTCACAAGAAGGGAAATTCTAACTATTAGAAGAAGAACACTTCATTATTCCTGTGTTTTCTGGGACTCTCTGTCTACCCTATTTGGCACGTGTTTGTGCTATTTATTTTGTAGTATTTGAAAACAATTTTCTTTAAAAAAAAACCATAACAATCATAATTTGAAGAAAATTCCAAAAATATCCTATTCAAAATTAGTAAACATTGCTAAAATATAAATGTAAGTATTCAGTATAGTATCCCCTTAGGAAACTCATTAAAAATTATTACCTGGTCCAAATAAAGATTGAATCACTTTAACTGAAGAATTTAGGAGGTGATGTACATTTTTTAAAATGATGGATGAGTAAGAATGATTCACTCTCAATCATTTCCTATCACCTGTCAATTAGCATTCAGGATTGAAAGTCACCTGTCCAAACTTGACATCTGAAGTTGGGATGCAAATTATTCCTGAATTGCTTTGTAGTAGTGCTGTTTAAAAATAAAATATCCTTATGTTTTGTGGCCTAACAATGTGTTTATTTTACAAGACAACAGTGCTACAGTATCCAAAAAAGCCCCTTTCCTGGAATTTTCATAGGTACAGCACTAAATTATGTACTTCCTCAATAATAAAGAAAATAATTTTCTACACTTTCTATACTTTTCCATATGTGAGATTTTTCTTTTTTTTTCGGTCAAAATTCCAAGCAAACTAATTAATACTGTCATTAATTCAGGAAACTGAAGGAATCCATTAATTCAAAACACATCAGCACAAGAAAGCTTCCTTTTAACCAGGTAAGAGCTATACAAGAGAACTTTCCATGCCTCTAAATATTTAAATGTTTCTATGACCTTCATCACTGTAACTTCTGGGCACAGTCTGGAAAGCACCCAGCAGATGTAATAGGCACAAGATAGTTGACTGGTAAAAAGTTTCATCAAAGAAATCTTGATTTCATTTTTCAACTGAGAAATAAACATGTAGAGAGCTTACTTATTACTTTTAATTGGTCAGTTTAAAAGATAAAACATACTGGTACAATTTAAATATTATTATATTAATAAATAATGTTCTCAATATAATTCTCATCACAAAATCAGATAATAACTAAGACTAGAAGACTCCAGACATCATCTGGTCTAGGTCTTCTGCTCAAAGAATGGTCATTTAGAGTAGACTGCTCAGGCCCATGTCCAGTCATGTTTTGAATATCTCCAGGGATGGAAACGCTACCACCTCTCTTAGCAACCTGTACCTGTCTTGTCTCCCTTACAGTAACAGTTCTTCTCTTTTGTTTAAAGGAAATTCCCTGTGTTTCTGCTTGTGTCCATCACCCCCTGTTCTGTCATTGGGCACCACTGAGAAATCTGCTCTGTCTCCTTTCCTTCCTAGGTATTTACACATATTGATTATATACCCTTGTGTATTCTCTTCTCCAGGCTGAACAGTTCCAGCTCTCTCAATCTTTCTTCATGTGTCTGATGCTCCAATCCCTTAATCATCTCCATCACCCTTTGCTAGACTCACTCCAGTATGACCATGTCTCTCATACTGGGGAGAACAACACAGGATACTCCACCCTAAATGCATCTCATGTGTGCTGAATAGGGAAGTTTCACCTCCCTCAAGCTCCTAGCAATGTTTTGCTGAATGCATCCCAGGATGCTGATGTATTCTTTGCCACAAGGTCAGACTGATGGCTCATGTTAACTTGGTATCTGTCAGGAACCCTGTAGCTTTTCTGAAAACCTGCTTTTAAGCTAGCTGGTCTATAGTCTGTACTGGTGCACAGGGTTATTCCTTAGCTGCAACCTTTTTCCTTTTGCTTAACTTTATGAGCTTCTTGTATCCCATTTCTCTGAGCCTTTGAGGTCTCTCTAAATGGCAGCAAAACCATATTGTATATCAGACACTCATCCAGTTTTATACCATCTACAGACTTGCCAAGACTGCACTCTGTGTCATCACATAGGTAATTTATGGATTTTCTGGACTTCTCATCTATCCAGGGCCATGTACCATCAGATCCTTCCAAATGGATTCCTGAGTTGCTGTCACTTCTATCCCAGTGAAGAACTAAAACCAACTCAGAAGTCAAACCTTTACATATAGCATGTAAGTGTAATTAACACTGTACTGATCAAGTTATATCCACCTGGGGAAAAATATATGCTTATGTCAGGTATCAGAGTTAAAGAAACACTGAATAACTTATATGGATATCAATGGAATAAGAAGAGCTGTCTTTCTTCACCTTAGTTTTCCCACTCACATCAGTATTTTGTACGCCTAAAGATTTATTGAACTCAGAAAGCTCTAGTGTAAAAACCATGTGTAATTCATAGCATCATAGAACCATGGAGGTTGGAAATTACCTTAAAGATCATAAAGTCCAACTGTTTACACAACATTATCATGACTACTAAACCATGTCCTGAAGTGCCACATCTACATGTTTTTTAACACCTCCAAGGATGGAGATTCCACAACCTCTTTGGGCAGTCTGTTCCATTGCCCAGTCACTCTCTCAGTAAATAAATTTTTCCTAATATCCAACCTAAACCTCCCCTGGCACAACTTAAGCCCATTTCCTCTTGTCCTATCACTGCTTACCTGGGAGGAAAAAACAACACCCACCTTACTACAACCTCCCTTCAGGTAGCTGTAGAGAGCAATAAGGTCTCCTCTCAGCCTCCTCTTCTCTAGACTAAACAATCTTAGGTTCCTCAGCTGCTCCTAATGTTTTCTCCAGACCCCTCAACCAGCTTCGTTATCCTTCTCCAACCTGTCCAGATCTCATTCACTTGCCTTTAAGGTATTACCAAAGGGACAGACTTGGTTTAAGCATTGTTGTTAGATAAACTGAAATGTGTATTTTGTATAAGTCCTCCTGATGAAGCTCAGGTATTTACTTCAGGACTGAATCAGCCCTTAGAATAACAGGTCTTACTAACTGTAACTGACAAAGGAAAAGAAAAATCAACCCTATCAATTAAAATAGGGCCCAAATTACCTCTGCAATTCTTAATACACATATATGTCTCCAATTGGGAACTATTTCAGATGAGGAATAAAGAAATCTCTTTCAGTCTAAGAAAGATATACATGGTGCATATAACGGTGCTTATTCTCTACAGTAACATCACCGTTTCTCTTGTACCAAATTAGTTTTGAAGAACTGAAAAAAAACCCCAGCAATCCAAAACCCAGATAAAGCAATCCATTTATTGTGAGTGATAATTTTAAATTGTGCTTGAGCATGGTGTTTTAGATAAATCTCTTCTACTGTGTTTAAAGTAGGTTGCTCCTGATTTTGAATAAAAAATTAAGGTGTTCAGGTGTCTAACAGTGGTGGTATACATGCAGGTCTTATTACAGAGCTAGAGGACTTCTTCAGAATTTGAAGTTACTCTGCAGAAGCTAACTTGTCATAGGTTTAAATAGAATTTCTGTCATCAGCCTAAATAATCTTTTCCAGAAGAGACCTGTGCTCACAACAACATGGTTATTTTATTTCACAGTGAAAAAAAAAATCTGATTCTTTATCAGTTCCTAGAATTACATCTTCTCTTTGCTCATAGTTCAGCTGTCATGCTTTTCCTATCAGGTCTTATAAATGAATTATACCATATTTTAAGATATTTTTTTTTAGGGGAAAAAAAAAACAAAAACCCAAAGCCAACACTGTTCAGAAGGTACAACCTTTAAAAAGCAGGAAAGAGAAATGTCTCACTAGAGAAATGGTCCCTATAGTAAATAAAGATAACAAGTACGCACTAAGAAAGAAGAAATTAAATCTTCTCATGCATCCTAACTCCCAAATGCAGACACCCCATTCACTGTGCTAAGTGGTGGATTATGGCCAGTCAGCTAAATAATAAACAACAACTGAGACAAGCCATGCTTTAAATAAGCAGGATTCAGACATAGCTACAGGAAGCAGAAAGCGGGAAACTATTGTGTGGGATTCTCTCTCAATGAGAAAGACTCAGCAAAGCTTTACAGCTGATCAGGTTAGGGTCATCAATCAAATAATCATTAGGTAGGAAAAACTCTTGTGCCCATTCTCATAAGAAAGACAAGAATTCTACACAAAAGCTACTTTAAGATCTGACAACACTAGTATGATGACAATGACTCTAGCTTTCATTGCAGGAGTTTCAGAATTTATTTATTTTTTTTTTTTTAGGAAGAGAAGGAAAGAGATTTCCTTTTTTGTTTGTTTTGTTTTGTTTTTAGTGAAAAACAGGACATAGTTTCCATTTTTCAGTTCTTCTACAACTTCCTTTGGATGTAGCCTTCAAGACACCTGGAACTAGCCATGTAGTAGCCTTGAAAAAAATAAAATGCATGAATGAATGCCAGAATATCTGCAACTATAAAAATTTTAAAGTTACAGTCTGTTTTGGGGTTTTTTTTTGTATAAAATAGCTTAACATTCAGGTACTGCAAACCAAGAGTTTGACATAAAATAGTTTTATCGTATAAAGTATATTAAATAAATTCATAGATGCCAAAGGAAGAAAGCTTTAATTGCTATCTTAATTTTTGGTGAAAGGATAAAAATGACTTTTACTGTATAGTTGAAGAAGTCAGAGGCTATCTACTGTTAAAACTTATATCATCTGCCTGCTGGAACATATCCTTCCTCTGTGAGTAATCCTTTTGCTTTAACTATTTAGCTTCATAACACACAGCAGATAAGAAAAAATGTATAAAATTTTCCTTTGTATTTAGGAAAAACTAGTAATACACTGTAATGATGGACTAATTCAATATTTTAAAATTAAACTATGCTCATGTAGACATCACCATATAAACCCTTTTGCCTGAGAAAAATACCCAGTAAAACTGCAAGATAACTTCCATGTATGCTGGGCTTTTCAAAGAGAAAGTGTTCAGTAATCACTGAGAAGGTTTTTGAAGGGAAAGACTGAAGGATAACATCCTAAAGAGATGATCTCAGAGAATTCATGCATATGTAAATACTGCTCTCAGAATGGAAACTTAAATAAAATTTGACCAGCTTATATAAACAAATCAGAAGATCTATTCTTACATTGTTCAGTGGAATATATCAGCTGAATGTTTGACATAACAATGAGTATCTCTGAGTTAGCAGTGTTATTACCAGTTACTTTTTAAATGAGTAACAGAGGTGTCATTTTTTTGAATGTTTCTCCTCTTACATTTCCAAATGTTTGGTTGTCTGCCAGTTACTGTTAATACATTCAGTCTACTCTGTGTCTGTAGCAGTAATCTTTAGTGATAGCTGTTAGAATTCTCTGTAATCACTGACATTTCTTAGCATATGCTATAGCAGGAAAAATCTAAGTTGTCTGTGAATACAAAGTAGAGTTCCTACTAGTAGTATCCTGTATGCAAATCTCATTTAATTTCAAAGTAAGTACCAGAATAACACATCTCTCTAGTGTTCCTGAACTTTGAAGCAGTAAAAATTAATTCTAGCAATATAAGCCTCTTGGGTGTACCGCAGTCTAGATGTCAAAATAAGGCTAGTGATGGGTTTATGTGTAAACCACTAGAAGACATATTCTTACTGACATGAGCAGTTGTAAGTAGTTGTATACATTTTCTATAGCTGCTGAAGCTATAGATTGCCTTACACAAGTTTCCAATGTATAAAGATATAAGTATACAATACAAACCTACAGAAGCCTTCAAATATAATGGGGTTGTATTTCAATATCATCATATGTATAGCACTGTTTTACTGTTACCAGCAAATTAAATATACTTAAATATACTTGAATAGGGTTCCATTTAATATCAATGGTCAGTACAGCAGCCACGGATATATTCCAAACCATATATAGGTATGCCAGCTAACTGTAGTTGGATAGGACAAATTACTGTGAATTTATACTAGTTCTTCACAATGTATGTGTCATGCACAGCTGTCTAGTTCTCAATCTCTTAGTCTGTGGAATAAGCCTTTACTGAACTATCTGCCTTTCCTCACGAGCCATAGGTGTTGCATTGCTAGTCTCAGCTGTTGTTCTCTCAGGTGGAGTCCTGTGTTTCCTGGCAGGATATCCAGAAGATTATGGAGGAGAAGAAAGAATAGAAGATTCTCTCTGCAAACAAGGAACAGGTAAGGAAGGGCAGAAAGAGTTCTGGTTCTAAAGCTCTGAGGTGCTGTTTTCCTCCCCTGCATGAAGGTGAAGAAAATACCTGTTCTGTTCTATGATCACAGAGACAGAGAAAGCAGGAGTACACACATCTAGGTCTGAGCTGTAAGCCATAACCTGCTGTTCTTCCATTGATTTTTCTTCTGTAAAGTAAGTGTTGATTGAAAACATGCTGGTCTGTACTCTTTCTTGCTACTGTATTTCTGTGTTCACAGACTAGGAGAGGAAGAAGGAGATGGGCAATGCTACATTTTCTCATGTTTGAGAAAAGAAACTCTTTATCTGAATATATGAAAAGACAGTAAGAATGCATTTGAAGACAGGAGATAGGGCAGTTAAAAACACTAGAAGCTCAGAATGAAGAAATCAAGTGAAACTGCACAGAAAAAGCTAGATGCAGGTTTCCTCACAAATGGGCATAACTACACAGAAAATGGGAGAAAAGTGGGACTCAGGCCTTTTCCTGGAGCTGGAACAGGAGTGAACTCTCCTAATTCCTTTCTTGCTCTTCTCAGTGAAGTTAATTAAGTTACATAAATTATCATTCTCTTCCATCTTCAAACCTCAGTATTCCTGCTTCTTCCTTTCTGCAGCTCACATCCCTCCCTCCTGGCCTGACTCATTATGCATACATGTGAAACCCTTTCTGGATCTGCAACAGCACAACAGTAGAGGAAAAACAAGTCAAAACAGAAGATTTTTTTTTTTTCAATTACTATCTTCTATTTTATTTTCCAATTAGTATCTTTATTCTATTAATTATATTAATATTTGTGATAATAATAAATAATGCTAGTATGTTGCATCTGCTCTGTAAATGAAAACCCTGAAACACCACACCATACCACCTTCTTTTCTCTATCTTAGGTTGTTTCCATTTGACTAAACTGAAATTCAAGCATTTTTTATTATTTGTTTAAACAGGTAATATTGGTTTTATTTACCACTCCAGATAATAAATGTATCTTACCATTCTGACCACCTTTAAAGCTCTTAAGATTGATTGTATACCTAAAATATTGAATTACTCTCTTTTTGTGTAAGCTACCTAGAAGTTAGATAACTGGGGGGGTGGCTCATTTCTTGAATTTATTCCTGAAGTAGAATGACTAAAGCTCTGGAGGGGCCTATCTTTCTTCATTAACTAGAGTGGGAACCCAGATAACTGCTGTAACTAAATATTCAATTTTTAGACACCTGAAAAAAGCTGAGATGAATCTTATCCATAATGTTTAGACCTTACAGTTAGAATTTATTCTTCTTGTCTTACAAAGCACTCTTTTAAAAACTTGACCATAAACTGAAGGCCTGAAATTATATCCCACTAAATCAAAAATGAGCTAATGTGTGTTAAATAAACAAATGTGGTTTTACCAATTCAGAAATTGACATGTTATAACATGTCATGTGTTCAGGAATAGAAAACATTCGTTTCCTCCAGAGTATATTGTGGGGGTTTTTTTCCTTAAAGTTGTGAAAAGGACAAGGGCAGAATTCTAGAAAAGAATATGTTGCTTTTCTGTCCATCCCTATCAAAGTATTAGGTTGTATACTACCAAAGAATTTCCCTCCAGTGTCATTTATTGTGCCATATTTTATCTTATGTGCTTATATACAATTTCTTTTGAAAGCAGAAGAATAAGACTTCTTCAAAATTACTTCTAAATATGTAAAATCAATGACCCGTTCAAATACTAAGAATTTACACTAGGTTTTCCTTCAGTCAATCAGATTCAACAATTATAATGAACACTAAGTATCCAACACAAAATAAGAAAACATACAAGACAAGAAGGATTAAACTGTGATGTGTACTGGTGCTTCAAGATTCTAGTGCATTAACTGTCATGAAGCAAGTGTGCTTTTAGCCAACAAAGAAATTCACAAATAGTTTACAAATGCTTGCTAAGCTTGTGTTTTATTATACTCTTGATGTATTTTCTCATCACATAGAGATCACATTTCACTGCCTCTTTAAGTACAAGTTGTTGTATATAATTCTACCTAATCTTATAGCATATAATGTGTAAATCATCAATGGATACTGAAAAGACACTTCACAAATATAACCCATTCTGATATTCTCTTCAGTATAGAGAACAGTGACTGTACTTCGAGACAGAAAACTGACTGTATTTATACTGAATGAGAAATGGTAAATGATTTGCTCAATCTCAGAACCAATCAAACATCACAGATTGGACTGTTCAGCGCCAACATGTGTGTTTTTTCATTTATTTACATTCCTATAAAATAATGGTAAAAGAAGAACACGTAGAAAAACAGAAAGAACAACAATATGGCCAAAAGAGGGAAAAGGAAACACTTCTGAAAGCTAGTGAAAAGTACAGAAGAAAAATAGATATAAACAGAGGTACAAGTATATACACTAAACAGAAAAAAGCAACACTACTACTTATATGATGAAGATCATATAAGATAATAATTGTGGCATATTGGCAAGCTTTTTAATTCTTTATGGCTTATCTTTTTTCCATTTAGATGATAACACCATATTTAAAAAGGCCTCTATTCCTGTGCTTAAGACTTACTATTTTTTAATTTTTTTTTCTTTTTTAAGAATGTCAGTCTCTAAGTTTTGAGTGAAATACACACTTTTTCCCCTCAAATATTGCCAATGGTATTTCTAAACTAGGGATAGGGTTAAAATGATTACTATGAGCCATAAACATATTTTATTTAATAGACTGACAGGAGAGTGAACAGACCAAGAGAACTGACTAGAGTGAGAATAAGAAATGTAGAATTTATTTAATCTGATGAAAAATTGCATAGAGAAGCCTACTGATAAACTAGGTACTATATTGTTTGATGTAGAAGTATACCATTGTTTCAGAGTATCCTCTAGAATCACTTTTATCATTAGATATGCAGACATTTTCCTGTATTATTTCAGTCCTACACATAGTCTTTCTTAACAAGAAAGGTAAGCCTTTAGTCACTAGTAATGATTTTTAATTAGGTATATTTCTGGTAGCTAACACAACAAACACGTCTTATATCTATGATACTGCCTCCCAGATCCATTAGTGATTAATGCCATGCACCCAACTAAAACCAGAATACTGAGAAAAATGTGTTTTGTATCCACTTTACACATGCTGTGTTTTCTAAGGTTGTGTTACCAAGTAAATAGGCAAATCTTGAGATCGTAAATGTCTGTGTCACTGGACAAATTATTGCTACTTATATTAAGTGATCCTTCAAGATGACTGATAGTGTCCTTATCTAGCATGGGTTTAACTTTACAACTATATTGGCCAAAATCTGTACGGTATGTCATCAGTCAGAAAGCTTTTATCCACTATTTCCATGGAGTTACATTACATAGCATTTGTATGCAATCATTTAGGACACAAATTAGATTATTTTATCTTAAGTAAATTATGCATATGATAGACATTTAAGACTTTTAAGTTTTCTTACATTTCTGGCTCATCACCTGTACATTCTTTTCTTGATAAAATGCACACAATACAATAAGCCAGATTCTACCCATTTTCACAGTATTCATTATATAGCTATATAATGTTCTCACTTTAGGGAAGACATGAACTATGTGTTAAAAATGCATTGTACATTTCAAACAACTAGTTTAATATTTATAATTCATCAAAATATTAGTGGAAAATAAATTCATATTTAATATATATTAAATTAAATTAATTTAATGTGCATTGAGAATATTAATTTCCCTTGTAGCAGGAAAGTTTATTATTTGTTTCTAGCACAATGTACACAACCAACTTTTTTCTGGTTCTAAGCAACCTGACTCCATTTGTATCCCCCTTTTGTGTTCTTCATTAACTCTCAAAATTAACTTGACAAAAGAGTAAAATGAAAAGACATGTACCTGACACAGCTAAATACACTCAGACAATTTTAAAATCAAAACAATATTCTGACCATGAGCTAAAATAACATGAAGCAGCACTTACACCAATGTTGCAAATGTTTCCATTCCATACTGACAATACACGATGAAAAAAACAAAACAAACCCAGACTACTTTGCCAATTGTATGTCTGTTTACGTATTACCTGAATTAGGCTTATCGTTTCTGGGATGAAAACCATTTCTGTGTCTGCCTGATACGCTCTGCACAATGATACTGCAGTTCTGGCCAGTTTCTAAATTCTGTCACAGATAACACTGCTGTTTATGTTCTCTTGAATGAATCTTAGCTAACTGGAGAAAACTGCAGAAAAGGAATTCTATATGCTTTTTAATGCTGAGCTCTCAAAGCTTAGTTCTAAGAATTTACTAAATATTCTAATTTTTTCAGATGCTAGTGCAGGGTCCTTTGAAAATCTTGCATCAACAGAGTTGTTTCAAAAAGAGAAATGACAACAGAGCAATAGAGTTGGAAAAATGCCAAGAAAAAAGGACAAGGGGTGCGAACTATCATCTATTGGTTTTACTTATGCACCAAATACTTCTTCCTATTGTTAATTATAATAGTTATAATTGATTTATAATATTTATAATTGATTTATAATTGTATGTACATCTTCAGTATTGCATGATCACTTTATACTTCAGAAAACTGAAAAAAATAAGTCAGAAAACTGAAGTACTACACTCCTGATCTAATTAGTTATCGTGCTCAAACTGAATTTCATTAAATTACTGGATTAAGTGATTCATCTTTTGAAAACACTTTTAGTTTTTATGTGAAGTGTCCTGTGATATAGTCAGCTTTTCTGTCTACAACAAATTTTTGTAAACACATATGCAAAAAGTAGAAGATTGTGTCCTAAAAAAAAATGAAGTTTTATGATTACCTGGAAAAAAAAATAAATCTAAATGTAAAAATAAATATTGGTGACTTCTTGGAAGTCATGTTGTTTTGAAGTCATTCTCTTTTTAGGAAGGAAAGTTGGGTTGACTTACTTTTAACAAAATACATGGTAAAAGCTGGATCATTGTCCCTGTCTTCTAAAAGTATCATTTTAAGCCTCTATACAGTTTGGCATACAAGCATCTGGAGCAGTCTTTGTGGTGTCCCTCTATTCATGTAATTCAATAATTGCTTCATGGTTAAAAACACTAAAGCTGGATATTCAGTGAGACATTTCCATCCATTTTAATTTAAGATGGAGAATTAAACCCTCCACATTTTAAAAATGTTTTCCACATTTCTTAAATGAAAGAAAGATGTATACAGCAGTGATGATGGATTTAAGTTATTAAAAGCTAATGCTTTATTTTAATGCAGTTAAGTATTATCATAAATACCATTTGGTTCATATTCCCTCTGGATGTAAGGTTGTCATTTGGGACATTCTGCTACTTATGATCTGTCCTTTTTTTTGTTTTGTTTTGTTCCAAATGTAAACTGAGTTATGAAATCAAACAGTACCGAAATAACTCTAGTGTGACACAGCTTTTAAACTGGCTAACAATTCTAGATGCAGTGAGCTATCTAAGAGAAAACACATGTTGACAACATTGTTTGCTCAATGTATTTGTCCACTGGTAGAATAAAACTTCTACATTTACCTTCCAGTATTTGCAATACGTTACTCTTTCAAGGATCTGAATAATCATCATAATCCCAAACCTCTGTTTGGCTCTATTTATTTCTTCTCTCTGTTGCTTATTTACAATAATTCAGGGCTATCTCATAACATAGAAATTCAAGAAAAGACTAGAAAAAGCTGAAAATAGTGAAACTATATGAAAGACAGGTGTCTGTGAATACAAGCCAGTTATTCAAGAACTGATGAGAATAGTGAATTTTAATTGCCCTGTTTATAGCAAGCAAACTGGGCCTACCTCCACTGCAAATATTCCAAGAAAACTTGTGCCAGAATGTCATGCTTATCAATGAAGCACTTGCCATTTTTTTTCAATATTATATCTTACTGTAAATATAAAGCAAATGTACAGTGTCCATGGAAACTAGATATTTTCCCAGTTATATATATATATGTTTTTTAGCTTCTTTGTAAGAAAAAAAAGAGCTCTGGTTTAAATTTTGTATTTTTTTGATGCCCACTGAGAAACAGTATTTAATCTTCTGACAGCATAGCCCATAAACCACACTTACATACCTTATTGTGAATATTTTATCTATCTTTTTGCTCTAACAGAAAGGAAACCTGAGGCAAGGTGGTATAAATTTTATTTTACTGTTAAAAACATTAATTTAAATATAAGTGTAGATGACACTGTTATGCAGAGCAGAGCATACGAATCAATTCATGTGCATCAGAAAAATAAATTAAAATCTTAAACATCTGCATTTTAATTGTAATCAGTGCGGGATTTCTGTGTTGAACAATTAACAATCATTACACTATTTTAAAATATCAGTGGGAGAGTGTCAAAGGAAATGAGTCTTCCATGTTTACAAAAGATTTTGCCTGTGGCATACTGTGTGCTTTTGTGAATCATTTATCTTCTAGCTTAAACCTGTCATAGTATGAAATATTGCAACCGTGATTCTGCATGACAGAATAATGAAACATTGAAAAATACTGCAATGGCCTTTCCACAGAATTTTGGGCTTGAGTACCTGAAAAGCTGCAGATGGAATAGCTTTTCTTTTTACTCCATCAAAAACTAATCTACGCTAATGAGTTTCTTCTACACAATGAATATGCTATTCCATTTTTTGTTTTATCAATTTTTTTTCTCTATTGACATGGTTTTAGCTTTTTTAAAAGACTATATTATAAGGTCTCATATACTTTATTGGATGCCAAAATAGTTCCTGAAGAGGTTCCATTCAGCAAATATTTGAATGCTGTATTTCACAATGAAAGTTTTAGCTAAAAGGAAGATTATGGAAGAAGAGGTTTTGCTGTTTTCTTTAGGAAAATTTCTTTAAATTATCTTACATTAGCAGCATTGTTGGAGTACCACTTCATTCTCCAAAAAGCTTATTTCAATTTTTGTATGAATAATCTCTGAGAAATCATTAGCAAGTTAATTCCAGATGACATCTAGTGTCTTTATTCACTAAGGACAGTATTTTGTCAGTAAGTGATCCCTACATAACCCATATGAATCACTGCAAACAAAGACTCTTTTCTTAATGCATTATCTTCTATCAGGACCAAAAATAATAGAGTTATGGGTAAGAATTTTTTAAAACTGATTTTTGGGAGCTCAGCATTAAAAATTTCTGGCTATCCTTCTCTACAGTTGTACTTGAATATATTGTGATGAGTTAGAGATTAAAGTTATCAGCTAAAACACATTCAATATACAAATCTTCAAAATTTCAGTCTGAGACAAATAATTCACTTGAGTGAAAAACTTAAAAAACTTATGTTAAATTGACTGTCAAAATTACTTTGACTTTATAATAGTTGTTACCGGAATAATTTTAGTAATGATAGATTAAAGAAAGAACATGAGTTAGGAAAAAAAAAACAACAAAAAAACCCCAAACAACATAAGAATAACTTACCAAAAAACTACACCACTGTATCATTCAAACAAAGATTCATATTTTAAAATTTGAGGTTCTGGGTGCAAGGAATTCTCCTCCCTATTACCATATGAGTATCATTGAAAAAAGCAGCTAAATGGAAATACTTGTTTTGGTCTATTCAATGTGTCATGTCATCCTCATTCTTGAATGGCTACTGCCAGGTATGTTCTTTACCTTTCAACACACAAGCATTCATGTTTTCTGTATTCACATAAGTGGATTAAGTATTTCCATGTTATATTCTACTGGTACCTGGCATCATTGTCAAAATATGCTGTTTAAACACAAGAAAAAGAGTAAAGGTCTATCCTGAGGTTGGACAGCCAAAGAGCTGGAGAGAAATGACAGTTACTCTATCATAATCATATCCTCAATGCAGCACTGAATCCTTGTATGGCAGGGTTGATGGTATCTAAACCATGACTTTTCTGCTTTGTGTCAGTATATATATATATATATATATATATATATATATTAGTAAGCGCTGTGAAAGCATCAGATAGAATTCCTTAATACTCTTTTTAACATATATGTTCTTACTACTGTTCTTAGTGTGTAAAGAAAATAAGTATTTGTCAAAGTATTCCAAGTGTCTTATTTTTGGAATTCTGTCTTTATTTCCAGAAATCACAAAATTACAATTCCATCCACAACATGGAAGATATGAAGTACAGATCATTAACACTTAAAACCTCCTTATTGTATTAATTTTAATTCGTTACATGTTGACATCTGTGTCATAAACTAAGAAGTATCAGATTTGATGGATATGGGAGGACATAATCTTTCCAGTTTATCTAAAACAATTTAGCTAGGTCAAAATCATGTGCTTGTAACAACTAGAAATAAGTCAAGAATTGTGCAAATATACTTAATTTTTTCTGAATGTTATAGAGTAATAAGTAGAGATTCCCACGTCTTAGGAGATAATACTTATAAAACCCTTATTATTTTGTAGTAGCCTATGGACCTCTATGCTATACATAAGAAAAAATTAATTGGATATTAAGGAAGTTCAGTTATCATGACTGTGGCAGATGGGTACACAGTAGTTCGAGCATTGGCTTTAATTTGGACAAAATTTTTCAGAATTAACATGAAGGAAGTTAATAAATACCCATCCCCAGGCACCTCTTATTTAAAGAGATGAAATGTGAGCAGTGGGTCAGAATGAAGTTCTACTTATTTGAGCATAAATCTGAAACATGGATATTTAAAGAATAAACAATATTCAGTATGTGGCATTACTACTTAGCAAGGAGTCAAACTGAACCACAAACTAACAGCTGTCATCATAAGCACTGTTCAATAACAAAGTGAGATACAATGATTCATAAATCCAGAGAGATAAAACAGTGATGTAAAAGCCCCGTCTTTTTGTGGGACAGAAGACATCTTTAAAAGATTCATCTAGTCATCATAAAAAATGTTAGGATGGGAGTGAGGTTTTGTTGGAGGATCTGGTAATCTACAAAAACCAGACAGATGCATCCTGCTCTAATTTCATTCCTCAGGAAAGACTATGCCATTGCCTCTGATGCAGAGAAGCCAAGGAGTAGGAGAGCAGTATTGCCAAATATTTAAGACAAACATTGCTTCCCCTGCTTATGTGGAATTACTGGAGCTATGCTACACTTCCTAGAACCTTGGCACATGATCTTGAATAAAAATAAACCTTAACTGTATATTTGGCTAGCATCACAGCAATATTCTAAGGTACATGTTGGTTGTCACAGTGAGACAAAAAAGAAAATAAGACCAATTTCAAAAGATAATGGTTAATATAAATATTATGAGAAATAGTGCACTATAAAAATGATTAAAAGTATAAACAAATATCAGTTTAAAACAACTTTTTCACATGAATATGTTTAATATAAAAGCAATCACACAAATCATCCAGATATGTTGATAGTATACGAGAAAAAAAAAAGACATGAATGAGACCAGATCTACTTACCAAATTCCTTAGGAACAGTGATAGAGTAAACACAGTTGTGACCAACACTATAATTCTTGGGGTAGTTTGGTGATAATACAGTGCCTTCAGAACCTGTTGACCGGCTTCCACAGGGTGCTAGAAAGTGAAGGGTATCAGTTTTGAGTAAAACAACAGAAAAAAATCAGTTTAAAGTGTTTTGTTGTATGCTAGTATATGCTACTACAGAAAATGTTATTACACTTCAACAGTGGATTAAATCTGTATATCCTGTGAAATACTGAGTATGTGTAATTTTCTCATATATCAAAAGAGAACTGATGGCACTCTGCAGCTTTCCAGATAATTCTTTTTTTCTTTACCATTTATGAACCATCTTAATAAAATAATGATGTGCTTTATACACAGTATGCTATTATTCACAGCATACAAACCTATTATTCATTTGTATGATGCTTTATACTCTGATAAAAGCATAGATTATCCAGCTCTTCTGCACACTAGTAAATTCTTGCTCATGCCAATAGACTCGTAATTCAAAATAATGTATAGAACTACTGAAACAAGAAAGTCAGGATTCCTTGACTGAACATGATGTATCACTTATTTATATCTCAATTATTTATAACATTATATAAAATTATGAACAAAGACTTTATCACACAAACTTCATGTTTATTCTACCATTAATAGCTATAATACTTGGTAAAATGGCAGATAAATAACAATGCTATTTACCACAACAACGTATTTTTCTAAGGTTAACAACAGACATAAACATTTGGTATTATTCAAGACTGTCAAGCAAGAAACTGTGCTTTTACTTCTTTTCTCTCATCAGATATTTATGTGCATTTATATGAACCAGTCATAAAAGTTAGTGTTTTCCTATGTCTATTACCTGCTTCTTATGCACACTTTGTAATTTAGTAGTTTAATCTATTATCAAGATTGTGGCATCCGTTTAGATTATTTCTTCTAACCACTCTGGACTATATATTTATTTTTTTTTAAATAAGTTTAATGCTAACATATCTATTTAATAAATTTGTTGCCTCTTAAGACATGTCACTTTCTATAATAAGTATTACTCAATGTTTCATTTGCTAATGATACATTAGTTTTGTCTGGGTTTTGTGGTATGCTCTCAAAACATTAAAATCTTCTGAATTATATTACGTAAGAAAAAGATGGCTTTCTTACTATTATTTCAGAAGGTTCACATAAAATGTATGGTAGACTATACCACGAAAAGAACACATCTTTTAATGCTAGCAAGTTAAGGCCCTGCCACTTCATGCATGGATTTCTGTATTTTGTATCAACACAGGTTCCTTTCAGTATGGTGAAGCTGCAAACTTTGACAGACTGTGTACCTGAAGCGGGAGCAGATGGTACCTATTGCTCCAGTCTGCATACAGAATTTGTAAATGATTTAATGGGCTGAGTGAAAGTCATGGTATTTGAAACAGGTCAATAAAAGGATCTTGACTTTTGCTTGTGTGTGTGTGTGTGTATGTGTGAATTTGGTAGAAGCCACACATACATTAGAGAGTAGCAAATCAGTGAGGACCAAGAATAGACATAGTCTTGGTGATGCTGAGTACAGCTTTACTGAGATACAAAGTATGCATTAAGACCACCATACACACATGAAATATTGTTCTCTATGGCTAAAAGAACATCTCTGTGTCTTCCTTCAATCCACCATCATGTGAAATACCAGAAATTCATGCTTTCTTGTGAAAATGTATTTAGATAATAGAATTACTGGTACTTTTTGCCAAGAAGTAATAATGTCTTGGCTGACCCTCACATCCAGGGATGAACTGAATTATTTGAAAAAACACAAACTAGAAACTCTTCACTAGCTGAATGTGACAAATATTTTTTATGAAAACAGATCTGCTTACCAGTTTGTAAGTCCTCAAGATTTTCTATTCCAAATTTTGGATGAAACAGAAGAGAATATGGAAGAATATAAGCAACAAAAGCACTAAAACTAGACAAATAAGTTTGCCAAATAGCTTATTACTTCTTCCTAAGTCCATTTCCTTCTTTATTGTTTGTTAAGTTGAATAAATGAGTTATTTCAACAAAGATTAATAATACTGTACCACTCCAGCACTTATATCACTATTATCCTCCACTAATCAGCAGATATAGAATAATGTGCAAATTCAGGGTAAAACTATGATTCCACTGAAGCCAATGCCATTGACATCAAAAGGGACATAATTTCACACTTAATTTTTAATAAAACTTGAAGTAATAACACAACAATAAGAATATTAAAAACTAAGTTAATAGATGAACATTTAGTATTCAGCATATAGTGGACCATAACTTATAAAGTCCAGATTTTTTCTACTCCTTTTCAATTCCTACAAGTTATTCAGTTAAGCAAGTTATTTGTGATTTTACTGAACCACTAGTATGCTAAACCAGAAACAAAATGAAAAATGAGAAAACCACAAAGTATGTTTCTTTTGAATTAACATACATTTTCCATACATTCTTGTAAATTAACATACATAATTTTTCAAACTAATAAAAATCAAACTTACTACCTATTTTACAAGCTTTTATTCATTTTAGTGCAATGTCCTACACTACAACTTCTTGATATTAATATTTGTGTACCTAAAATCAACAGTTGAGTTATAACTTTACTAAATACGTAACACTGTTGATGTTGTAATGCTGTATAATATCAATAGAATATTGTAACATCAAAGTGATGGTACCACAATATTTTTGTAAAGCTAGGAAAAATTACTAATTAAAAAACCCTATTTATGTTTGTACCATACACCAGAATGTAAGAAAGCTAGTACACTTGAAAAGCGTTCTTAATTCTCTGAGGTAGAATTATTATTTAACTATGTGTACATCTACCCAAAATATTTCACAATATTTGAAAGGTCATATTATCACAGCTGGTATAAAAATAATCACACAAAATAATTTTATTGAAATGTACATAGATTGCACATAGATTTCTAAAGGGATTACACCCAGCAATTTTTGCGTAATAAAAAGAAAACCCAAACCACTAAACAATTTAGCATCTGCATGTTCTACACTAAAATCTGATGAAAACAACTTCAGTGTCTCTAAAAGGTGAAGATAATGCCATTTTCTTTTTATAATTGATATTAATAAAAATGTTTATAGGACACATTGTCTAAGACATCTAAATGGTTTTCCCATATAATGAATCCCATGAAAGCAAAATACATTTGTAACAGTGACATAGTCGGCATGTATGTGGTCACGTAAGAGGACAAGAGATGCAGTACAGATGCAGTACAAGGCTGGAAGCAGGATTTCCAGCAGGGCTCTACTGGGTGCAAATTCTCTCAGCAGAGTAACCTGCAGCCTGTGCTACAATATGCTCAGTGCAGATTGGACAGATGAACAGTTTGTCACTCTGACATATGTAAAGTTTAATTTACAGCAACAACAAAATACTCACATTGAGTATTTCATAGAAATTTCTTTCACTTGGTGTTCTCATTCTGTACTCTTTGTCAGAAATTTCTGAGTGTACCTTTTCTTTTATTGGTCTCTCCCATTGTTCTCCAACCACTGCTATAATGACTCTTTGCCCTCACAAGATTTCACATTCCTGGGTCTCAAAAGAAATAGCATAAAGGAAAGTTGAATCAAGATGTAAGCACACAGTTGACCTTTGAAATCTGAGAAAATGTTTAACTTCATAAGTCACTAGGTGGTAAATTATTTCGTTCTAGCAACAAGACTGTCCTCCAAGACCTTTACGAATGTATCAGGAAGGACAAAGAGTTCACTGACTACACTTCCTTCCATAGCTTTTGGGAAATGCTTACTTTAAAATGCCAGAAGTTTCAGGAAGCGGAGATTTTAGCCTGATCATCACTTAAGATTACTATTCAGAAACTAGAGATGGATCCAGAGACATGAAACCATAGTTAAAGTGAATTAAAAATTAATTTGATAAAAAAAACCCCAAAAACGAAAAACAAACACCCTGCATTTTTGCCTCCAGAAAGCATCCAGTATTGAGTGATTTGGATATAATAATTCCAGTAACTCATTTACTTTGACTTATGTTTATTTCAGCTCTGTAGATCTCATTGCCTTTGCATCAGTTTTACACTGCAGTGATTTATTTCATCTCCTAAGAACTACAAAGTTAAAACCTGAAAGGTTGTGAAAATCAACATGTCTAATTATTATGCTGTGCATTGAAAGGTCTACCTACAGTAAAACTTCTAAAAGACCCATCATCCCTACAAATGTAAGCTTATTTTTAATACGGGAAAAGGAACAAATGCTGAGCACCATTTCCCTAGAAATGAAAAAAAATCCTGCAAAATAAACCAACAAACCAACCAACCAACAAAAAAGTTCAAAAGGCAAATGATATTGTCTAATGTAATTCTCCAATAGCATTCCAGTATTTTTTAATAATGCTTGCTTAGACTCAGAAATACTGTATCACTTTCAATATTTATTTCTGCTTTATTTCATTCTCTGACATATAAAACCACTACTCAGCATTCTGTCCTTGTTCTGCTTTCCAGAATCAGTAATGGAACACTAATAGGAGAGAAAGGGACTTGATTGTGGTAAGAATGTGATAAGCATCAGTGTGCTGATGCACTGCTCAGTTTCCTTGAAACATTATAAAGCATTTAATGGCAGAAAGATCCTTTTCTGTGTGTGCCGAATTTACTGTAATGGTATCTTGTCTTGTAAAAAAGCACTCCCAGCAACCCTTCAAACCCTATCATAACAATGACAACTTATCACCCACTTTGTATCTTAAATTGCTAAGCTTTATTATCTGGAAGATTACCCATCTTGATCAATAGTATTCATGCACCTTTGCCAAAGAACTAAATTCTACTGCTTTATGACAATGCATTAGTAAAGAGAAAATACAATATAAAATGCATTACCATCAGCAATGATACCTTTTCTCATATTTCAAAACACACTAGTTGTAAAAGAAATAGATGATCATTGCAGACAGGCAAATCATATGGCAGAACCACAGAACCCTGTAATCTACACCCTACTGCTACAAAGTAAAATTTTCCATAGCTCCAACAAAATATTACAGGGTTAAAAGCCCCTGCCATGTGCTTCTTTGCTCAAGTTCCCCATCACACCTTTGCAGTCTAACCAAAAGAAAGAACCTACAAGGAAATACTTCATTAAAAGAACTGTGACAAATAGACTACATAACTATAAGAATCAATTTCTAATCTCTACATCTTGTGACGAAAATATTATTTTTATTACCAAATATTTTTTACCCAGCTTTTAGCTTTTATTTCCTACTACCGCTTTCAGATTACATACTTTCTAGCTCCTACAGCTAAGATCTAATAGAATTTAATTGTAATTGCAGATTTAAGCACTGTATTGCACCATCCATTTTTAAGCAGCGTTCATCAGTGGAAGCAGTGGGGAATACTGCTTAAAAATGAATGGTGCAATATGGCTTTATGTCATGCAGATAAATTTGATTACACAGCTACAAATACAACAAAAAAAAAAAGAAGATTAACAGTTCATAAACTCTGTAAAAGAAGGAAAAATATGCCTTGAAGAACTGCTAGTGGGATACTGACTTTTTGTCTAATGGGTCATTGTTTCAAAATCCAGACTAGGATACCAAGTATGTAGGATACCTAATATTTAGTAGGTCAAAATTAGTAGGTTAAGAAGAATAATGTTTCGATGGTATAGTATATATTTTTAGAACTTTATATATTGTTATTATTTAACTCTAACTGGCAATTAGGCATGGGGCAGCTGCTCACACAGCCCTTCCCACAGTAGGGTGAGGACGAAGAGAATAGTGTAAAAGTGAGAAAACTCACGAGTTGAGATAAGAACAGTTTGGTTTTTTTTTTTTAAACATGAATATCACATCAGTTTATTACTTATAACACTTTTACACACAACAATGAATTATTAATAATGGTTTAATACTTTTATATACATGTAGGCTCTACAACACTAGAGTGTAATAATAAATATGGTGTGTAAATACTAACATTTTTACTATTTTAAAGGACAAATTATCCCTCTACACATTTCATCTTGCCTCTCCTCATGTGTCATTTCATGCTTAACAACTTTAAACACTAAGTTATACAGAGTTAACAGAGTAATTGGTGATATTGCACAGTATCAAACACACAGCCACTGAAAGTTGATATGGTTTACCCCTGGTTTTACAGATTTATAAAGATTTAAGGGAACTATTGAACAGTTTTAAAATAAAAGCATCAATCTTCTCTTCTTGTCTTATGGTGTACATGTCAAGTTGAATTCTTGATCTACTCAGTGATGTTGTGCAAGCATGAGAGTGCATGTAAAAGTGCTCAACATGAGAAAAACAGTAGTTATACCTTGTATGAAAGCTCACTTAAGCAAGGTTTCTGAAGTAGATAGTGAAGAAATCTAGTCAGAACAACCCGTCAATACTGAAAAGCCAAGAACAGGTGGCACAACTTGTTCACATGCCCATGGCAACTAATGAATTTCACTCTGTGATATAATTTAGCTAGTCATAATTCAAATGCAAAATTAGTAGGGATAAATTTATTTTAAATTAAAGTGTCACACTTCAAGAGGAGGTAAATGGATGACTGCAATTGCAGCATCACCTATGCTACTTCTTCAATGTGTTTTAATGCTTTCAGTACTTTCACTACCTTAATGGAATGCTGACTAATGTTTTTTGCACTCAAACATACAGTAACTCTCTCAGTGTATCTGTTCCACTCTTTATACCACAAATACCAACCATTTAAACATGCTATCCTCAGAGTTTCTGGCCAAAGCCTTTTCCTAACATGAGAAAGACTTTCGAGAATTCAAATATTGCAAGAATTCTTCTTTGGTGATTATAAGCCACCCTGGTTTTGTGCCCTCACTGTATCTCTGCTTCTCTTCCACTATCTCAATCCTCAGCCATCTCTAAAGTATGAAGACATTGTGTTTACTGCAGATTTAATTCTCTGCCAATGATACATTATTTTAAAGCATACTAATCACATTGGGGAACCTCTTGCAGAAAACTTCAAAAGCAAGTATCAGCCTGGCACATTAAATTCCTTAAATAATTAAAAGGACTGAAACATAAATGTTTTTAGCAAAAAATAATTAATGAACAGTAACTGGAGCCATCCCAAAATAGTTAACTACTATCCGTCTACAGTATCCCTGTAATAACATCTGATTCTGATCTCAGTTACGTATTAGATATGCATTTGATGTGTTCTATCTATTAGAAATAAGCAGTTTTGTCTAGAAATGTAATTTGTTTAGCTCCTTTTTAAAAGAAAGATGAAAATGTTAAATTCTACAGATGGAAGTTAATGAATGTTAGGCTTCTAACAACTGTTTTCTGCTTTTCCAAATCTTCTTTTTAATCGAATTTATATATAATGATGGAGAATTTGGGAATAAAATCAAGCATTCTACATTTGTACTTCAAAAATGCAGAACAGGAATGGGAGAAAAATGTTAATGAAAGCTCCAGCTGCCTTAATCAAAATCTTTACACCCAAAATATTATAAACACAAAAAAAAGTCTTGATTCTTACATGTATAAAATAGAACATCACATCAGTTTTATCTGATTGTTCTTTTAACATATTTGAGAAATTTTACAAAATGTAAATTAGATTACCTAGAAATTCAACCTTGCATTTACCTACCTATCCTAAATAAAAATCACCAAAGTATTTTAGCCTCATGTGCCTTAGTCTTTTATATTCTTTAAGACCTACATGTTTGCCATGACAAGAACATTCTCCATTCTTTATAATATTGTCAATAATGGTGAAAAGTATTATTTTCAATTTTTTCTTGAAATCTGTAATATTATTCATTCAGCCTATAATTTATCATGTAAAAAACTGGCTGACTAAGGTAATGGTTTCAAAAGACCACAGCAGTATGGAATAATCACATTAGAACCACAGCTTCACTACAAAAAAAGTGCTTTAAAATGTGACCTATAAAGCCTCTGATAAAATAATCAATATTGAATGACTGATTAAAAAGCTGTCAACTTTTAATATATTACAAAATGAAAAACAGTAAGATCAAGTTTTTCTGTGCAGTTTTCCATCCTAAAAGTTTTCAGATATAAACCTGATCTGAGCTATCTCAAATAGCTGTTTCAAGTTAATACGAATAGAAAGAAACAAAAAAAATTATACAGAAGAGTATGAATTACTGCAAATTAAACCAATAACTGATGTCAGATCCAAAACAAAGAACAGGTACATTCAGTTTTCAGGAAAACATTGATTTGGAAGAAGATGAGGCCACAGGCACCCCTTTTCCCAGCTCCTAATAATTCAAATTATCTCCAGGTGATATGACAGAGAAGTGGACATACAGTTGAAGGTCCTCTCTCCTTCCTCATAATGCATATACACCTGTCTTTTAGCATGTTAATTAATCACCAAACCACTATGACTATAGTATGTAATTGGGTGCATAAGACTAGGAATTAAGTTTTCTTCTTGCAATCATAATTAAGAATGTTTCTGGTGCTTTAAAATATCATGGTATGAATTACTCTGTGAGCAATCCCAGGACTGATTGGAACAATCAACTCCTCATTTTCCATGTGTCCTAGTATAGTTTCCAGGAGGATCCTTAAAAGGGATAATGGCTTTAAAGTGAAAGAGAGTAGATTTAGATTAGGCAATAGGATGAAATTCTTCACTATGAGGGTGGTGAGAGACTGGAACAGGTTGTCCAGAAAGGTTGTGGATACCCCCTTCCTGGAAGTGTTCAAGGTCAGGTTGGATGGGGCTTTGAGCAACCTGGTCTAGTGGAAAGTGTCCCTGACTATGGCAGGGAGGTTGGAGCTAAATTAACTTTAAAGACCCATTCCAACCTAAACCATTCTGAGTTTTCCCGTTTTCTTTAAAACATAAGACAAATAGTACATGTGCATAATCTGAATACTGATGCTTTGTTACCAAAAAACCTTTGAATAAATGATAGGCAATTCATGACAATATTTGACATTGTTAAATACATCTGTCAGATGGAGTTATTTTAAAGCCTGGACTCAAATATTTCCAAGGGTTAAACCACAGACTATAATGAAATGCAGCAATATTTTTTAGTGATCGATAAATGATGTCTTCTGTTAGGAACAAAGTTTTTACACTCAGTCAGAAATGCAATTCCCCATGACAAGGCTTTTTGTTATTCTGTAAACAACTGGGGTTTGTTACCAAAAATTTAAAATTAACTACAGTTGATGAAGGTAAGAGGAATTAATAATCATAATCTCTGTCATAGTAATATTACTTCTGCATATGTTAATTACAGCCTGTACTTAACATCCACCAGGAAACGCCAAATAGCTCAGGATAATAGCCTGGATAATCCTTGCATGTGTTCAGAAAAGAATGAAGCCAATGATTTGGTTCACTTCCCACACTTACTAGGGAGGCTTAAGGTAGTTTTAAATAATGAATTCAACCAAATGTAAGTTATGACTAATGCGCATAGGACCAATGATATCATTTGGTCCATAAAGGTACAATTGCAAAACCATCAGCTTTATGCACTTCGTAGATTTTGGAAAACTAATCCTCTATGATCCTGATAGCATCTGCTCAGCTTTTATCTAACTTTAAAATCATCAGTTATTGATTTTCAGGGTCTGTACACACTCATATTTTCTAGTTTTGCACATTCTCAGGAAAGCAAGTTTTGACAGACTGAGCGATTCAGCAGCCAGTTCATGACCAGACCCAGAATGTAAGTGTTCCTCAACAAAGATTTCCTATGGGGCTTGATGTACCAGACATATTTAGAAAATGCTTACAGCCATCCCAAATGGTTGTTCCTTCCAAATTAACAGAGCCACGACCTTCATTTTCTTTTTAATTCTAAATGGAGAATGTATTTTTTCCCATATTTTATCTACAAGGCTAGACTTCTGAACAAGACCCATAACTTCTTCCTCTACATGGATCATTCAAACTCATCTACTGTCTCTCATGAGTATGTCTTAAGTTATGTCAAATTATTCAAAGGGTTGTAGAGAAGTTACTCTATCCTCCTCTACTGAGATTTTATTATTCAGTGAAAATATCCATATTAATTGCAACAAGAACAGTTTTTACTTAATAGGATCTGACTCTGGACCACTGTATCAGTTTCACCCTCATGCTATCTCTGTTATTTATCTGATCATTTTCTTCATGAAAATGATCAGATTTTACTGACACAAATTATCTTAGAAGAGATAAAAGTTTTCCATATTGTTCAAATTATACTCTTTACAAGACCAATTCTATACATTGTTAAGCATGTCCCTTGGGCCGAGAGAGCCATTTGAATCATTGAAAGTTCTCCCTTCCTTTCCTCTGACCTACTTAGCTCCAAATATGAGCAAATGAGAACACTCATTCATATTTCTCTTTTCCATATTCTAAGATGCCTCACTCTCCCTATAAAGATACATGGATAAATATGTCTCAAAGGAATTTAGCAGAGAACCTGGAGTCTAAATTGATATTAAAAATGCAAAGTTTAGAGAGAATAATAGTAACTTTAAAAAAAATGAAATAATTCTTTGTACTTCATACCTAAAACAACAGTTAAAAATGTTGAAGATATAAAGGGGGTTTCAAGGTCTCAATTTTTTTTTCTTAAAAATATTATATAAGAAAATGAAAATATACACATATACTGAGGTGTATTGTATACCATATTTCATTATAACACTGGAGTTTCAAAAATACAACTAGCAGAATGGAGGAATTTCATTTCTTTATTAAGTAGATTTTTTACATAAGTGAGACTAGTGGTTAGGAAACAAAACTCAACTCTCAAAATGTTCCTGCCAGCTCCATGTAATTGAAAGCTAATCAACTGATGCTGTATTTCTCACTTCTATGTAAATATTCTGTTTTCTTGAGCTAAATCTTGCAAAAGTGGAAAGCATTGATTACATGGTAAAAATATACTATAATATACCCCAGCAACATATTTACAAACCTTCATCAACTCTGAACTAGAGGAAAAAAGTAATATAAGAAAAACAAGTGAAAATTGCAAAGCTAAGGCATTTTTATAAAGCCTACTCTGTGACGTCATATCCTAAAGAAGTGTGGAGTTTGTCATGTTTGAAATAAGGCCTTGTTCATCCAGGAAAGAAAATAGCCCAGTTAGAAACTCAGACAGATATCCACTACCCCTTTTAAAGTAAGATTTTATTTCCCTTTAATGAAAATGGCAGTCCTTCCAAGCAAAACACTCTCTCTTTAGTGAAGGTTAAAATAGATAGAGCTGGAAGATTTCTAAGTAAATTATGTGGCACAAATGGACACAATTATTGCATCATTGATAAAAAAAATCTTTTATCTTCTCTTACCCATGGAAAAGACTTTTCAAAAGAAGGAAATCTTTCTTCTCTTATACACAACAACCTCCCTCATCAACTGCTTTCTAGAAAACAACACTCATATCTCATTTTAAGATGAGAGGGAAACTTTTAGACTTCCATTGCACACTGTTCATAAGTTTGAACACATTTCCATGAGTTTGCTAGGGGACAATTTTCCAATTTGATGCCACTGAAGTTTGGTGTTCAGTGCTATAATAGTTTTAGTGGATACTGAAAATACTTAAGTTCTTCAAATGCTTCTGATATTGGTTATTCTTCATTGCTGACAATTATTTTTTTCTGCTTTGCTGGTACACCACTATCCACTTTGCAAATGAAATTGAAGTACACAACAGAGAAAATCCATATTCTGTTTAAAATAAATATATTTAAATTGGAAATGCATTTAACAAATTATTTTTTCTTTTTTGTATTGAAATTATGAAAAGGAATATAAATTAACATGATAATGAGGAGATTTTATTTTAACTTATAAAGCAAATGTAAATTTTATAATTTGGCATTTTTGTAATGTTTATTAATATCTGGAAACATGGGAGAAGTTTGGTACTTAATCTTACAGAATATGTGAAAAGAGTATTTTATTTATTTTTCTGAAGTGGCTATCAAGTGCTGGTAGGAATAAACACCAAATCAGTAAAATAAAAATTGAATCTTTTCTTAGAGTCTAACTCTGAAAATGCTTATGCCTGAGATAGTCAGTGGTAATATATTTAAAGTCAGGAGATTCCTGAATAAGTGGACTTCTTCCTATGCACAGAAGTTTGAATGACTGGATCTTTGGTGCATTTCAGGGATGAATTTTTCTAGCGACCACATGTCCAGTAGATTAAATGATGTAATGTATATACAGAATATTTTATCTAAGTGGTTTAAAAACCAGTAATAACAAGAAGAATCAAGCATATTATGACATGCAGAATATACCTAATGCTTTATTTAAATATATATGGTATAGACATACAAAAATACAATCATCATATCATATCATATCATATTATTATATTTATAATATTTTGTTATATATACATAATATATAAAATATATATGGTATATATACGATGCTGTAAATTCACTAATTCAAGAATACGGGTCAG